>JANEHK010000162.1:88055-99136 GCA_025960845.1 Tachycineta bicolor | reverse complement strand
GAGGGTCTGGCATTGGAGCTCCCCCCAGGAATGGTGCACAGCAGGCTGAGGCACCAGCAGCTACAGGAAGTTGTTGATTTCTCATCTTCTTTTCTTCGTGTTTGCTTCATGATTAACACACGGCAGTCACAGTTTCGCTTTCGGTCTCGGTGTTTATTAATTCTTTTCTCTGTCACCGTCCCATGAGCTGTGAGCTCCAAGTGGCAGGGTGGAAAATGGAGGTGTCTCCAACTCTTTCCAAGGTTATTTAACATAAACTATGCAATAACGAGATGACGCCTGTATTATTTATACTTTTGACACAATAATTGACTGCCCAAGGTCTGCAATGTGTGCCTTTTCCACCCTATCAGAAAAAAACCACCCAAAACCAAGAAGAAGAAGGTGAAGAAGGAGTTGGACAACGCCCTAAATCCTCCATATCGCCCCATCTATGTCACCATGCACTAAAATCTTAAACTCTTAAGTTTCCAGTTCGATTGACAGAGTCGGAATCATAAAATCCTGCTGTGCTTTGGGTTGAAAGGACCTCAAAGCTCATCCAGCCGTGGGCAGGGACACCTTCCACCAGAGCAGAGGTTCTCCAGGCTGCTCTCATTTCTGCTGAATCCCTTTCCAAAGAGATCAGGAGCTTGGAGCTGCTCCAGCCCGAGCAAGGAGCTGCCCTGAATCAAATCTCCGGGCAGACGGGCTCTGGTGGGGCTCGTAAAACCCTGAGCACCTTCTTGGCAGAGCTCTGGTAAATAAGAGTGAGTAAAAAAAAAAAAATTTGGCCTGGTCTCCTGGGAAAGGGGGAGCTCCTGGCCCGGCTCATTCCCAGCCCTGCTGCAGCAGTGTTGTGGAAAAGGGCTTAGGGCTGAACTGCAGGGGAAAAACATCCTCAGTTTGATGAAGTTTGCTGGATGAAGTAAGGGAAAAATGGCTCAGGGAGGAGGATGGGCCCGGAGGGGGATTTCTGTGCACGGGGAGATGACCTGGATGTGTCCCCAGCACATCCCGTGGGCGCTGCCAGGGATCCGGGAACAGCCGCAGCTGCTCTGGGCACCCTGTGCCAGGGCCTCGCCTCCCTCACAGCCGGAATTCCTTCCCAAAACCCCATCCAACCCCGCCCTGAGGCACTGGGGAGCCGCTCCCTGTGTCCCTGTCCCTCCAGGCTCTTGTCAAACTGGCTGAGAGCTCCTGCTCCAGCCTGGGAAGTGCAGGATGCTCTCCTGGCGAACATCTGGTGCCTCACAGAGGGGATGCTGGTGCATCCAGATGTTTCCACAGCTCAGACCCAACACAGGCACCAAAAATAAGATAAGACCAAAAATTAAAAAAAAAAAAAAAAAAAAAATCCCCAATAAAACTCGCCTCTTAAAGGCAATAAATAACCCCGAGCAGATGCTGGCTGCTCTCGATCCAATTATCCATCAGCGGGGCTGTGAGGGAAAACACACCAAACCCCATTTGCTGGGAACTGGGGGCTTCTGCCTCCGCCGGTTTTTGATCTCCCGCCCTGCCCCAGATGCAGCAGAGCTCTCCAGGAGCAGGACAGGTGAGCTCTGCCCAGGGGCAGCTCTGCAGCCTCAGGGCTCTGCTGCCGGGGCAATTTTTACTCTGCAGTACCCAGCCTTGAGTCCCTCATCCCCGCAGCGGCGCCTCCAGGAGCTGGGAGGGCTGGGAAAAGCCTCCTGCAGCCCAGCAGGGAATGGTGGAACGGGTTGGGTTGGGAAGGAGCTTAAGGATGGTCCAGTGCCACCCCCAGCCACGGGCAGGGACACATCCCACCGTGCCAGGCTGCTCCAAGCTGGCCTTGGACATTCCAGGGATCCAGGAGCGACCACAGCTGCTCTGGGCTCCTGCGCCAGGGTCTCAGCACCCTCACAGCAGCAGGATTCTGGTCGGGATGGGACTCAGAGGCTTTAGGGTCAGCTGGACTCTCTGTGCCCAAGCAGGACAGAGCTGTGGGGAGGCGGCAGGGCAGGGCGGGCGCGCTGCGCCCACCGGGACGCGCCGGGAGCTTCCCCGGGAGCCGCTGGCCACCCCTGGAACCCTGCAGGCACGGCTGGAGGTGCTGGGGAGCTGCTGGAGGGGGGCTCCGTGTGACAGCAGCTCCTGGAGGGATGCCCTGGCCGGAGTGAATCGTTGGCAGCCACGCGCTCCTTCCCGTCCCATAAACAAAGCAGATAAAAGCAGCAGCAGCAGCGGCGGCTGCCTCCTCCTTCCCCCCAGCCCCCCGGAGCAGCCCCCGCACGCCCACCCCCCATCTGGAGCTCATTGGGAGGACGGGGCTGGGATCCAGCCCAGCCCTGGGGAGGGAGCCGCCAAAACGGGGCCCAGTTGGGGCTGGGAGCGGCGGTGACACCGTGGGGACGGATGGAACCCCAGATTGGGGACGGATGGAACCCCAGCTTGGGGACAGATGGAACCCCAGCCTGGGGATGGATGGAACCCCAGCCCAGGGACGGGTGGAACCCCAGCCCGGGGACAGATGGAATCCCAGCCTGGGGAATGATGGAACCCCAGCTGGGGGACGGATGGGATCTCAGCCTGGGGACGGATGGAACCCCAGCCTGGGGACAGATGGAACCCCAGCCCGGGGACGGATGGAACCCCAGCTTGGGGACAGATGGAACCCCAGCCTGGGGACGGATGGAACCCCAGCCCGGGAAATGATGGAACCCCAGCCTGGGGACGGATGGAACCCCAGCCTGGGGACAGCAGCTGCCCTCCGTGGTCCCCGCGGGTCACTTCCAGCTCAGGGGCTTCCGTGGAGCACCAAAGCGAGGTGGCCACCGGGGGTTTTGGGGCTGCTGGAGGGAACCTCTGCCTCGCCCGCTCCTCATTCCAGAGCCACAGCTGAGCCTCAACCCTCAGCCCTCCAATCCCCCTGGTTTTACCTCCTGAATGTTCTCCTGCCCTTGGGCACTTTTTGGTTGGGTTTTTTTGGGGGTTTGTTATTATTTTTGTTATTTTTTTTTTTTTTTGGTGGAGTCCCAGGGCAGACAACTGACAAATCGCCCTTAACCCACCTGAGCTGTTAAACCTCCTGGTAACCCCTCCCCAGCGCTGCTCCTCTCCAGCAGCCCCTCTCGGCTCCATCAATCAGTGTCCTCAGCTCCTGGGTGTCCACCTTCTCCTCTGGAAACCCCGGGGACCTCCCACAGCTTCCCTGTGAACCCGGAGCGGGGTCAGAGCACGGAGTGAACCGGTGGGGAGGGCAGGTGCTCGTATTTATATGGAAGCCCATTAGCTAGGAATATTTTATCCCGCTCCAGGCTGGAAGAGGAGGCTGGGGGCGATGGGAGGGTTCTGAAGTGCCCTCCACGCTCGTGGCTGGGTTATCCCAGCACGTTCTCAATGCTGAGAAAAAAAGTGGGTGCTGAAGGTGTTCAGAGAGGGAAAAGGAAAACAATAAAAAGAGCTGGGAGCCTTCCCTACCGGATTTTAATACCAAACAAAAAAAGCTTCCAAACCAAGCTGGGTCCCTCCCGGCTGGTCCCCCTGTGGGTGATGTCCTTCTCCAGGCCCAGGATGGATTTTTGGAGGTGTTGCTATTTTCAACCCAAGCCTGACAGCATCACATGCCGATTACTAAATCCCGAGAAATGCGGGATCTTGGCTCTTGAGCTGGGAACTCGACGATTTCAAGGAATGGGCAGGGCAGGGGGAGCGGCGCCGGGCCGCTCTGCATCAGGGAAGGGAGGATCGGTCGTCGCAGGGAGTGCAGCTTTTTGTCGAGGCTGCAGATGGAGCTGGGCTTGCTGGAGGCACGCAGCCTCCCCAAATCCCAAAAAATTATGTGATTCCTCCCCGGGAGAGCTCCGTGAGGAGCTGAGATCCCGGGAAATGCGCGGGATCTGGGGTGTAATAAAGACAGAGCAAAGCCATGGGGCAGCCTGGGGAGGGACAGCGGGGATGAGGTCCGGAGGAGCCGGAGGGAACGCGGATTTTTGGGGATTGCTGCTGCTCAGGGCTGGGGGCCAACCCCAGGCTCCCTTCCCAGTCTCTCCGCCGACATCAAAGGGCTGTGGGTCGGGCACTGATAAATTTGTTCTTAATGGTTTCTCCTTTTTGATCTGCTGTCCATGAGCTGCTCCATGAGCCTGGAAGAGCAGGGACTCATCTCTGGATGCCAACCAGGGCCTGGGACCTGCTGATGCTGTGGGGTTGGGCTGCTCCCTTCCCCCCGATCCCTTTCCCAAATGCTGGACACCCACGGGTGAAATTCAGCGGGGTGGGAGCTCCTATTAACATTTCTTTTTGGTCTGCGGGGAGGAAGGCTCGGGGTGACGAGCCTGTTTGGACAGGAGCTCAGCTGCGTGTCCAGGGCTCCCACTGGATCCACGCCGGAATTTGCCTATCGGCCATCATCTCCCAAAACATCTTTGTTCTTGGAAAGCCTCAGCAAAACATTCTGAGCTGGGACGCCGCAGCTGTGAGTGTCCAGGCAGAGCTCCCTGGTGAGTCTTCACAAAGGAATTCTGCATTTCTCCCGCTGCTTCGCCCTCCCCAGAGCGACTGGAGCAGGGAGAAGGAGAATTATTCCTGGGTGGACTCTGCAGGAGATTTTTAAAGGAGTTGGAGAAACAGAGAGACTTTTTTTTTTTTTTTTTTTTTTTTTTTTTATTTTAATGCAAACATCGAACTCCTTGATACCCACAGAGATTTCCGGGGCCCTGGAATGTAAAACCTTCCACCATGCCGTGTTGGGATCTGCGCCTCTCTCGCCCACCCAAAACCCGTACCAAAGTTCTCCCTGTGACTTTAATTCCAGAACTGGCCAGCCACGTTTGCAGCTGGGGCTCGTTAAACCCGATAATTACGTGTAATTGCTGGGTTTTGCATCCCAGCCCAGCGCAGCTGTGGCCGAGAACCAACCTCTCCCCTTGCCCCCCGTGACCCACGAGGCCTCTTCACCTGTCCTTAGAGGAGTTTGGGGTGGGATATTGGGAGGAATTCCTTCCCTGTGAGGGCGGGCACAGGCTGCCCAGAGAATATTGAAATATTCGATGAGGTCGCCGAGGGAAAGAGAAAAAAACCACCCATGGCACATAATATTAATATATATATATATATAATATTTTATTGTATGTCTGTATAAATAAAAGTTATGTGTGTGTGTGTGTATTTATATATAAATACGTCTTTTACTGCTGTATATGTGTGTGTACATATTTATATATAAGTACGTGTTTTACTATATGTATAAACAAAAGCTGTGTAACTGTGTATATATTTTTATATATAAATATACACATAGAAGATATATACAGGAGCATGTAAACCAGTGCATGAATGTTTAAATTAAAAGAATATATGTATTTGTGCACTCCTTCATGCGTATCTCTCTCTATATCGTATAGAGGCAGAAATTATACATTTATGTACTGTATATACTATGGAATCTTATGTGTATGAATTACATAATTACATGTATTTTTATATGTATGTGTATATTTATATATATTATATATGAATGCTATATATATCTATATAAATTATACAGGTAGAAAAACAGACAGATATTAAAATACACAGATATAAAACTGCACATGTAAAATTTATGGGCTACGTACAGAATTTTATATGCATATAAATTAATTAGCTGTAGAAATAAATACGTAGAACCATACATATAAAATTTTCATATCGCATACATATAAAATTTACATATATGGTATTTTATAGGTATATAAATATAGAAATTGTTTTAATCTATTATGGACATATATATAGCATATATAGTGCTTATATTTACACAGTGTTTATATTTGCATTTATATATTTATATGTATTTATATATTTATATTTATAGATAATGTATTTATATGGAATAGATTTGGATAGAATAGATGTAGATGTAGATGTAGATGTAGATGTAGATGTAGATGTAGATGTATTTTTTTACATATATTTATATCTATATTTAAATCTATATTTATGTCTATGTTTATTGTTATGGTTATATATTTGCATAATTATATATTTATATATATATATATATATGTTTCTGTATTTCTATATTTTTATAGTTTCAGTTTTATAGTTTTACATGTATATATTTTTATATTTTTTATGTATCGGTATCTATATTTACACACCACATATTTACATGTTATTTATTTATACAGCGTGCGTCGTGTGTACACTTACCGAGGCCAAACCAAGATGGCGGCCGCTGTAGGCCGAGGCCTTGCGGGCCTGGTTTCCTTCCAGGAGAAGCGGAGGCCATGGCTGCTCCTGGCGGACAATTCCAGCCGAGCCCACGGCCCCATCCCGCCCCGGCACCCCCGGCCCGTCCTGTCGGAGCGGGAGCAGCCGGGAGCACGCGGGGTCACGCAGGAGCAGGCGGCCGAGTCCGGCTCTGGGAGGGTCTGGGCTCTCCGTGTCCCGGCTCCAGCGCTCCAGAGGGAGCGTCCCTTCGGCACCTTGTTGTCCTCCAGGGCCCCACGCTGCCTCTTCCTGCCGAGCTGGGACCCCAGGGCCCCCTCCCGCTCTCCCTGGTGTTCCTGGGCATCCATCCGTCCTCCTCCTCCCCCCATCCCGGGGCTGTTTGCAGAGCCACCCGTGAAGGCCAGGAGGGGACGGAAGATTTCCTTCAAGAAGCTCCTCAGCATCCTCCTCTTCGGCCTCATCTTCGGCCTCATCTCCTCCCTTTGTCCATTCAGGACTTCAGAGCCGAAGCACCGCTACCCCGTTCCCTCCGCCCAGAAATTCCCAAGCTGTGGGAATGCCAGCGGCCCGGCGGGGCGCGGCCGCAGCCTGACCATCCTGCTCTGGATGTGGCCCTTCGGGTTCCACTTCAACTTCACCGAGTGCTCGCGGCTGCTGGGCTGCCCGCGCTGCCGCTGCCGCTTCACCACCCGGCGCAGCCGCTGGTGCCAGGCGGACGCCGTGATCCTGCACCACCGGGACGTGTGCGGGGACAGGGAGCGCCTGGCCCGGCTGCCCCGGCTGCCGACGCAGTCCTGGATCTGGTTCAACATGGAGTCTCCCAGCCACTCCTCCAACCTGAGCGCCATGGACAACCTCTTCAACCTGACCATGTCCTACCGCCGCGACTCGGACATCTTCGTGCCCTACGGGGAGCTGCGGCTCCTGGGCCGGCCCCGGCCCGTCACCATCCCACGGAAGTCCAAGCTGGTGGCCTGGGTGGTCAGCAACTGGCAGGAGGAATCTCTCCGGGTCAGGTACTACCAGGAGCTGAGGAAACACATCCCAGTGGACGTCTACGGCAAGAACCACACGCCGCTGTCCCACGAGCAGCTCCTCGCCACCATCTCCCAGTACAACTTCTACCTGGCCTTCGAGAACTCGCAGCACCAGGATTACATCACCGAGAAGCTCTGGAGGAACGCGCTGTCCTCCGGCACCATCCCCGTGGTGCTGGGGCCTCCTCGGGAGAACTACGAGCTCTTCCTGCCCCCCGACTCCTTCATCCACGTCGACGACTTCGGCAGCGCCCAGGAGCTGGCGCGGTTCCTGTTGGAGCTGGCCTGGGACACCGAGAGGTACCGGGGATATTTCCAGTGGCGCCGGTGGTTCCAGCCGGTGCTGGGGACGGGCTGGGCGCTGCAGCTCTGCAGAGCCTGTCGGTTCCTGCACACCGCGGAGCCCCGGTACCGCGCCGTGCCCCGCCTGGCCGCGTGGTTCGTGTAGCCGCTGGGGCATCATCATCCCCTTTTGTCCTCCTGCAGTTTCCTGGGATCTGGGCGCACTGGGAACGGAGGGACAAGAGGAGCGTTGAGGTGAACGAGGACGAGAAAGTTGTGGGGTGTTTATGTGTTTACGTGTCTTTGCTTTGTTGGGTTTGGGGAGTTTGGGGTGGGTTTGGCTGCTCCCTGAAGAACTCGTTTTGCCGGTCTCGGAGAAGTTCGCCTTCCGTCCCTGTGGACAACTCTGGAGCAGCTCCAGAGGTTGGGGAACCAAAGCGAGTGGCCAAGAGGGGAAGGTGGAACAGCAATTCCCATCACAAACCTGTCCCAAGGACTTTGTGCTGTCCTTGAAAGGGATGGCGCTGCCAGGCTGCTGCTCCTGCTGCAGGAGCTGGCCCGGATCCTCCTCCAGTCCCTCTCCTGTCTCCCAGTCCCTCTCTCCCAGTCCTGCAGCCCCACCGTGCCCTCGCCCTTCCCTGGGCTCTCCCTGGCCACCTTTGGGTGCCGCCCCATCCCCACCCATCCCCTGGACTTTCTGTTCTGGCGGCTGTCGATCCCTGAGCTCTCCAAAGGTCTGTCCTGACCCCAGGGGTTTTCCATGAGGGAAATCAGCTCCCAGCCCGGCAGCGCACACAGGGATGCGATTGTTTGCTCCACCAGCGGCGTTTCACAAACATTTCCAAGAATTCCGGCTGCTATTCCTCCTCCAGCCCTTCCCTAGGATCGTCCACAGCCATCGAAAATCCCTTCTTTTCATCCCCAGCCTCTGCCACCTTCATTTCCCCTCTGCTTCGCTAGAACTTGTGTATCAGCACAAGCCAAAGGGAGATTTTTAAATTTTATTGTATTTTTCACTGGGAGTTAATTTTGAGAAGCTCCAAGTGATTTTTTTTTTTCTCACTGGGAAATAATTTTGGGAAGCTCCGGCACTGGGGGTTCAACGCCGTGCATCCCATTTCCTGCCTCGCTCCTTTTTCCATTGCGAAATGACCAGAGGAACGCTGAACCTCATCGGGGAGCTGGGAATTCTAAACCTGGGGCTTAAATGGAACTGCTTTACTTAAAGCAACAAAAATTTGCCACTTACACTATGGAAGTTGACAGCACACACCTCATCTCCAAGGAATCACACCCAAAACCATCCTCGATCCCAACTTCGCATTTTTTTCCCTGCGATCGCTGTTTTCATCCGAATTTTTTTTTTTTTCTTTTAAATTTTGGTGCTCTTGGAGGAGTCAGATTTTCCAAGAGCAGCCCTCTCTTTAAACTACCATTAAACTTTAATTTGCCCATTTTTAAAAAAATATTTATTTATTTCGTTCCGGGCGGGCTGGCGGCGGGATTTGGGTTTTCCTCGTGGTTTTTTTTTTTTTTTTTTTTTTTTTTTTTTTTTGCGCGCGCACGCCGTGCACGCGCACAGCGGGAGATTTATGGCTCTCCAAAGATTCTTCCTAAAATATTTACAAAGCGGAGCTCGGAGCGGGAATGTTTGACTCGGCCATGGCTGTCAGGCCTCTGGGTGGCATGAGGGGGGAATATAAACAGACCTTTTTTTCCATTCCCAAAAAAAAAAAAAAAAAATCCTATAAACCTTTTATCCTTTCTTTCCCCCCCCCTTCCCTCTCTTCCCCCTCTCATTGTTCTCCACTATCCGGTGCCAGGTTTGAACTTATTTTGGAGTGAAAAATCCAAATAAATTCTGTTTATCTGGACGGACTGGGCTGGGATTTGTGGTGTTAAAGGACAGAGATTATTCCCTCTCCCTTCACTTTTCCCTTCCCATTCCCCTTCCCATTTCATGTGATTTCCTCAGAATTTTCACATTTTTGAGCCAACCCAGTTGGAAGCTTCTGGAAAGAAGAACCAAGGCTGACTATTTCTCTGGGTCTTTCCCCCAAAAAACCAAAATTCCCATTTTCCTAGGCCATTGCCATGGCGGAGACTGACTGTCACTCAATTGTGATAGAGCAGAAATCCATAAAATCCTCCTTTTTATTCCCACTTTGCCACGAGGATGGAACAGTTCAGGTTTGTTGAGGAGGGGAAAAAAAAAAAATCAAACAACATTTTATTTTATTTTCTCTTCTTTTATTTTATTTCCCCTCCTTCCCCTCAAGGTTCAGGATAAATGGTACAAATGTAATAAATGTAAACTGCACTTGGCACCGTCAGGGTCAATAAATAACATAAAAAAGGAAGCGAGCGCTGGAGGCGTTTGGGAGGCGGCGCTTTGGGATCTAAATAAATAACATAAGTTACTTCCAATAAATAGCAGTATCCAAAATACAGATGCATTGCATCCACTTCTGCAGCCGGGCACGGGCCCGGCGATTCCGGAGGGGGAACGGGATAATCCGGATGGTGCCGGTGGTGCTGGAGCAGGAATCCCTTTTCCCCTTTTCCACCATTTTTCCCCCCCTTTTTTTTCCTTTTTGCCCTTTTATTTCCTTTCTTGTTTTTTAATTTTTTCTCCTTTCCCTCCCTTTTTTCCTTTTCCCTTTTCTCTTTCCCCTCTTTCCCCTTCTTTCCCTTTTTTTTTCCTTTTTCCCCTTTCCCCCTTAGTTCCCTTTATTATTTTTCCTTTTTGCCCTTTCTCTCTTTTTTCCTCTTTCCCTTTATACCTGCTTTTCTTTCCCCCATTTCCACTTTTTCATTTTAATTCCTTTTTTTCCCTTCCCCCACTTTTTAAATCCTTTTTCACCCTTTTCCCTTTTTTCTCCTTTATCTTTTTCCCCTTTTTTTCTTTTTTTCTCCCCCTTTTTCCCTTTCTCCCTTTTCCTTTATTTTTTTTTAAATAATTTTATTTTTTCTCCCTCCCCATTTTTTTCCTTCTTTTTCCCTAATTTCCCTTTCCCCCTTTTTCTCCCCCCTCCTCTCGGGCCTCCCCTTCGAGGCCACGCTTTGTTTAGCCCAGAAGGAAAACACGTGGCAGCCGCGTTCCCAATTTACAACGGGCAGAAATCTGAGGCTCCGAATCCCACCAAAATCCCATTCAACTTGATAAATTGGGAAAATCCTTTCTCCCCAGCAGGATCCTGGAGCCGTTTAAACCCAGAACATTCTCTCTGCGAGCGCTTTCACCGCGCGGAAACGACGACGTCGGACCCATTTCCTCCCCCCCGCCGCGGATCCCAGACTGGGAGAGAGACCCTGGGAGCGGATGGGATCCCGAGAGGTTTGTGGGGATGTTTGGCTCCGATCCCGAGCTGGAGAAATGGAAAACGTCCGCATCCATCCCCAGGCACAGCGCGTCCCGACGGAAAACCCGCTGGAAATCCCAGCGCTCACCAAGGCCGGGCTGGGAGAAGCCAGCCCTGGGATTTTGCGCTGTCACAGCCACCGGGATCGTTTTAAACATCTCCTCCTGTTCCCAAACCTCCTCCTCTTCCAAACCCACCTCTCCCGGCAGGAGCTGCAGCCCCAGACAAGCAAAAACCCAAC
>JANEHK010000162.1:77323-87955 GCA_025960845.1 Tachycineta bicolor | reverse complement strand
TTTTTTTTTTTTTTTTTTTTTTTGCATTGTAGACATTCTTCCGGACAGCTCCAGCTCCTATTACAGCAGAGGGGGCTGGAGAAATGGAAAACATTAGGGAAACCTCAGCCTCTCTATTGGAACCACATTTCCAGGGCCGGGTGGCAGCGGGATGGCACCGGGAAAGCTGGAGGAGCTCCAGGAGGAGGAGGAGGAGCCCTGGAAAAGCCATGGAAGCAGAATCCATCCTTTTGGCCACACCACGACGCCCCCGGCTCACCCCACTGGGGAGTTTTGTGGCTGCAAATCCCAGCTGTTCCCAAAAAAACCCCGGCAGGAGCAGCGTGAGGCAGATGTGGAACATCCCCTCCGCACGGGCTGGAGCTCCACTGCCAGCAGGGGGAAATTAAAAAATAATAATAATAAAAAAAGAGAGCGAAAAATGATGGATTGGAGCTATTCCTGCTGGTTTTAACACCCCATTGCAGTGAGTCAGGTTTTCCTCCCGGTTTTGGGGGCTCCGGGCTGGGTTTGCACTGGGAATTGGGGGTTTGGCAGCTGGGAGCTGTCCCAGCCTGAGCCCCCACCCTGCTGCTCCCTCGTCCCCTCGTGTTCCTGCTGCTCCCACCACAGCCCTGGCGAGAGGAGGGACCCTCGGACCGGGTGACCACCATCGAGGCACCCTAAATCCCTGGATTTTGCCAAAAAACCCCTCCCAAACCAGGGTGCAAGCCTTCAAACTTCTCCCTGTGAGCAGAGGCAGCTCCTGCTCCGCATCGTCCCGCGCTGCTCCCACAGCACCTCCCCTGCTCTGCTTCCATTTCTTTCTTTTTACTGCTGCAAAAGTAATTCGAGTTTTACAGCAGCGAGACCTGGAAAGCACCCAAGCCCTTGAGAGGACAGTTATTATTATTATTATTATTATTATCATCATTATTATTATTATTAGATTTGGGTGCTTTTTTTTTTTTCTTTAGACTCCAGTGAGCCGCTCGTCCGTTGTGAGCCCGGCTCGGCTCCCGCTGCCCATGTGCCATTCCCATCCTCCAGCTGATTATTTCGAGCCACTTTTCCCATTTCCAGCCAAAACCAGGGCTGCAAACTCCCGCCTTGGTTCGGGAGCTGCACCTGCAGCGCGGAGTTTATGGGTTCCCATTTCCCGGGCGCGGGTTTCACAGCCCGCACCACCCGCGGCTGCCTCCCGCCTTTCCCGAAATCCAGGGAAAACTCCGTGTTACAGAGTCCAGGCTGCCTTCCCGGGCCGCCAGCCCCGCTGAAGGATGGTGTTTATATTCCTCCACTACACCCTGGCTCTGCTCAGCCAAGAGCTGCGTTTGGATAAAAAGGAAGAGGGGGAAAAGAAAAAAAAAAAAATTAAATTTTTTTCCCCACCAGCTTGTCCCCGTGTTGCGCTCGGGAATGCGGCTGGTCGGACACGAGGTGCTGTCCCCAACCCATCCCATGCTGCTCCCCCAAGTCCTGCAGCGCCGTGCCTGCGCTGGGATCACCACCAGCAGCTCTCCTCCTCCTCGGGATGAAGGCACAGGGAATTTTTCCCCCTGTTTTACCAGAGGGAGGACGCCGGGGCAGGGGGTGGCACGCGGAGCGTTTTCCCTCACGTTGGTCAATGCCCAGGACACGACACCAATATTCTCCTCCTGTTTATGATTTGCTTTTTCTGGGAAGGGAGCCAAGGGGAGAAAACCCATCAATCCCAGGCAACAAATCGCGCCTGCCCAGGGAATGTGAAAGTCTGCGGGCTCATTTATTTCCCCGCAGAGTAAACAGCAGTGACACTGCTGTAAATGCGAGCGGAGCCAAGCCCAGGGCTGAGTCCCCTCTCCCGCAGGATTCCAGCCCCGACAAGAGGCTGGGAGATACTCCCCGGAGGGCCAGGGGAATCTGGGGAGACGCCAGTCCAGGGATGCTCCTGCCCACGCCGCCGGGTGCCGCGGCTCTGCTGGTGGCCCTGGGGAGGTTCTGTCACCTCCCTGGCGCTGGTGGGGCTCCGGCCCAGCTGCCCGTGGCGGGGGCGCGGGAGGTTAATCCAGTTACTTCAGATTATCCCGAGTTTTAAGAAGAACAGCCCCGGGGCTGCAGGAACGGTGGCAAAGGGGGAACAAGCCAGAGGGAGTCAGAGCCACGCACACAAACCGCTGTTGGTGTTTCTGTGTCCCCAATCACCCGGGTCTGGGGAGGCTGAACCTCCCCCAGCAGTGCAGGGTGGTCACAAAACCCCAGAGCTACAGAGAGAAGGACTCATCTCCCTCCCTGGGGCAGCACAGGGCCCCTGACACACCCCGAACCTGTAATGCACCCCAAAACACACTCTGAGTGTGCAGCACACCCTAAAACACATCCCGAGGGTGCAACACTCACTAAAACACATCCTGGGTGTGCAGAAAACCCCAAAATACATCCTGGGTGTGCAGCACATCCCAAAACACATCCTGGGTGTGCACAAAACCCCTAAAACACACTCTGAGTGTGCAGCACACCCTAAAACACATCCTGGGTGTGCAGCAAACCCTAAAACACACTCTGAAGCGTGCAGCACACCTCAAAACACACCCCGAGTGTGCAGCACATCCCAAAACACACCCTGGGTGTGCAGAAAACTCCAAAACACATCCTGGGAGTGCAGCAAACCCTAAAACACACCCCAAGTGTGCAGCACACCCCGTCCAGCACCACACAGCACCAGCACTGCCCACAACACCCCCCCATGTGTGCCACACCCCCGTGCCACGCCCGTGTGGCCACACCCCAACACCTGGCACGTGCGGGTTCCCCCCACGCCAGCGGCACCCATCGCGGCCCGTGACACGCGCGCCTTGCGCACCCACCGTCACCTCAGCAGGGACCCCCGGGCCACCCGCCGAGGGGACAACGGCCTCCAGCCGCCCCCCGCCGCCGCCGCGGCCGCGTCTCCAGTCCCGGGCGGCCGGCGGGACGGCGACGCCGAGGGGACGCGCCAGCGGCTCAGTCTCTCCTCCTCCGGCCGCTCCAGCCTCCATGCCGGCCCCTGCGCCTGTCACACGCAGCCGCACTCCTTGGCCGACAGCTCGTTGACGGTGTAGTAGCGGTTGTAGGCGTCCAGGAAGGACACGTCGTCGTCGTAGGCCAGCGGCCTGCAGCAGGGCCGGGCGCGGATCTTCTCCTTCCGGATCTTTCTGCGGCTCCTCATGCTCTTGAGGGAGAGGTCGTAGCTGCGCACGGCGGCCTCGCAGGTGCCGCTGCAGTAGCGGAACAGAACCGTCTCGTCCGACTCGTAGCCCAGGCCCAGCTCGCTGACGCTGACCTCCAGCTCGCGCAGCTCGCAGGGTTTGTGGCGGGCGCGGGCGCGCTTCCTGCGGCTGCCGGCGCGCGGGAACAGCGGCAGCTCGTGCCCGCCCGAGTTCATGGCCTGGCGGTAGCGCTCCACCAGCGCCGAGATCAGCTGCCGCAGCTCGCCCTCCGTGTAGCTCTCCAGCAAGGCGCTGTCTGCAAGAGGGAGGGGACGGGGTTAGAGGGCGTCCCCCAGGGGGGTGGGAGGAGGTGGGGGATTCTCCATGGGTGAGGGGCGAGGGGTCCTCCAGGACGGAGATTCACTGGGTGGGTGTAAATCCCTCGGGATGGAGATCCCCTGGGGTGGGTGTAAATCCCTCAGGATGGAGATTCCCTAGGGTGGGTGTGAATCCCCAGGATGGAGATTCCCAGGAGTTGATGTAAATCCCTCGGGATGGAGATTCCCCAGGGTGGGTGTAAATCCCTCAGGATGGAGATCCCCTGGAGTGGGTGTGAATCCCTCAGGATGGAGATTCCCTGGGGTGGGTGTAAATCCCTCAGGATGGAGATTCCCTGGGGTGGGTGTGAATCCCTCAGGATGCAGATTCCTTGGGGTGGGTGTGAATCCCCAGGATGGAGATCCCCTAGGGTGGGTGTGAATCCCTCAGGATGGAGATTCCCTAGGTGAGTGTAAATCCTCAGGATGGAGATTCCTTGAGTTGGTGTAAATCCCTCAGGATGGAGATTCCCTGGGGTGGGTGTGAATCCCCAGGACGGAGATTCCCAGGAGTGGGTTAACATCCACCTGGATGGAGGCCACCAGAGATGGGAGATTCCCCCATGGCTGAGGATCTCAGGATTTTCCTCTTAAGGTGGATGGAAAGTCCTCAGGATGGGAACTCCCTGAGGTCGGAGGGCATCCCCCAGAATGAAAATTCCTTGAAGTGGGTGAACGTCCCCGAGGATGGAGGTTCCTCGGGGCGGGTGGATTCGGGGAGAGGCACCAATAAATTTCATATTTGCTCTGTTTCACTGCGGCCTGGGGGCTCCTGAGACCCCAGGGCCAGCAGCCAGTGCACAAACTGCGCCCAGCCGCTGCTGGCAGCGCCCAAATCCCTTTGTCCCAACCCCAAATCCAGGGTTATTCCAGCTCAGCTCTGCAGGAGGCACAGAGGAAAGCGTGATCTGACAGCTTGTCATCGATTTCCAAATTTCCATCCCCAAAAAAAAGAGCAGTTCCTCTGGTTTGGAATCAAAACAAACACGTGGGGATTTCCAGCCCTCAGGGAGCACCGAGGGGTGAGAGGGGGGAGCTGCTGCCCTGCCCTCCTCTTCAGCTCCTGTTTGACATTTTCCGTTTGTAAAAAATAGCACAGAACTAAAAAAAAAAAAAAAAAAAAAAAAACCCCAAAAAACCCAAAAAAAAGACGTTTGAAGGGAGGGAAGAAAAAACCCAGCTTTTTTTATTTTCAGCAAATGAGCTGTTGGAGTTTCCCTCTGCAGAGGGCTGCTGTGTTCACACCAAATCTCCCAGCGCCTCCTGTTTGCCCCAAGTTTGTGGTTAAACCCTCCTAAAGGGGATGTTTGGGTGCATGAGGGCAGGGGGTGACCCCACGGGGGTTTGGGGGATCTGTGGGGCCGGGATGGGGGGACAGTGACCCCGGGCCGGAGGAGCAGGAGCTTACACTGGGCCAGCAGAGAGCCGTGGCGTTGCAGGGCCCGTGGGGATCTCCGCAGAGCCGCCGGCAGCGAGGAGGAGGAGGAGGAGGAGGAGGAGGAGGAAGAGGAGGAGGAGGAGGAGGAGGAATCCCGTGAGGAAGACGGCGAGGAAGGCAAGGGGCTGAATTCCCGGCTTCCGCTGAACATGTCTCTACAAACTAAAATGGATAACATGGAACTGAGGAGCATCGATGCAATGGCTGCAAACTTCCATACCTTCATCTTAGAGCAAGTCAGAACATTGAAACTCTGCAAAACAGGCAAAACAAACATCCTTAATGCGCGCCGCGAGCCCCCCGAGCCCCCCGAGCCCCTTCCCTCCCTCCCTCCCATGGGGTGCCTCCCGTGGGATCCCCGTGGCTCCAGCTCCTCCCTTCCCGACACGAGATGGGGAAACTGAGGCAGGAGGGACGGCCCCAGGATGTGCTGGAGTCGGAGACTGGATGTGGGACAGGTGGCTCGGGGGTGGTGGTGGCGATGGGGACGAGGTGGTGGCAGTGGGGACACGGCGGCACCAATGGGGACAAGGTGGCACCAATGGGGACAAGGTGGCACCAGTGGTAATGAGGTGACACCAGTGGGGACATGGTGACATCAATGGGGACGAGATGACACCAGTGGTAACGAGGTGACATCAATGGGGACGAGGTGACATCAATGGGGATGAGGTGACACCAGTTGTGATGAGGTGACACCAGTGGTAATGAGGTGACACCAATGGGGACAAGGTGGCACCAATGGGGATAAGGTGACACCAATGGGGACATGGTGACATCAATGGGGACGAGGTGACACCAGTGGGGACATGGTGGCACCAATGGGGATAAGGTGACACCAGTGGGGACACGGTGACACCAATGAGGACATGGTGACACCAGTGGGGACATGGTGGCACCAATGGGGATGAGGTGACACCAGTGGTAACGAGGTGACACCAATGGGGACATGGTGGCATCAATGAGGACGAGGTGACACCAATGGGGATGAGGTGACACCAGTGGGGACATGGTGACACCAATGAGAAGATGGTGACACCAATGGGGACAAGGTGACACCAATGGGGATGAGGTGACACCAATGGGGACACGGTGACACCAGTGGGGATGAGGTGACACCAGTGGGGACAAGCTGGTGGCCTCATTCCACCCCTCCCTGGCAGTGTCCCAGGCCAGGCTGGACAGGGCTTGGAGCAGCCTGGCACAGTGGAAGGCGTCCCTGCCCGTGGCAGGCGGTGGGACTGGGTATTTCAATTCCCATCCTGGAATTCCAAGATAATCAGGTGCCTTCAGTTCAGATTTCACCCTGGGGATCAGAGCAGGAGCAGGGAACAGGCGCTGGAAATTCCCTGGCATCCAAACCCTTCCCAGCAGGATCAGTGCGAGACCCAGAGAACCCCTGGACAAAAATCCCTGGAAACGAAGGATTTGTGAAGAACCAGCAGCCCCGGGGGAGGCTTTGGGGAGGGGAGGACACTTTGTTCAGATCTCCAGGAGGACAAACAGCTTCCAACAGCTGACGTTGGGTATTTTGGGAGATGAATTCCGTGGTGGACAACCAGCAGTGGGATGGCACAAACCCCTGAGCTGAACCTCCATCACCCAGGGGGGCTCAGCCCCCTTCGTCCTGCCCCGGGGAGGAGAAGGCTGAGCCTGGAGCTGTGACACTCGATCCCACCACCTGAGAAAGGGCCTCTGGCTCCTTGCAGGCCCATAAAATTTTAGGAGAGCGGTTCCAGCCTCGCTGCACGTCCCATAAAAAAAGCCTCCCATTCCGGCAGCCAGAAATCCTGGCCCCCACCCACTCGCCTGTGACCTTTCAAAAGGCTCAAATCCCAGCTCCAGTGTGCAAAACAATAACAACAAAGTTATTCCAGGCTTCGCCGTCCGTTTCTTTTGCTCTAAAGAGCCCCAGACCAGCCCCGTCCAACCCGGCCTTGGACACTTCCAGGGATGTCGGTGTTCCCACTTGTTTTTCCTGATAAATCAAAATCTGGCCAAAATCTCCATCCCCAGCAGGGTTTTTTTTTTTTTTTTTTTTTTTTTTTTTTCCCCACAAAAAGCGGAGCATTTGGGGTTCCCCAGCGTCCCTCACTTTTCACACCCTCACTTTTTTTTTATCCTCATCGCTCTTGTTTTTCAACCCCGCTCCCAGTTTTTCCAGCGGACTCTTGGGATTTGTTTCCGCCATCCACCGACTCCTTAAAGCTCCCGGAGTCATGAGATGAGGGAGAAGAGCAAATTTCTTTTTTTTTTTCCCTTTTTTTTTTTCTTTTTTTGTTCCCCCCTAAATCCTCCTCGCTGAAGGGCTGAAAGGAGGAGATGCCAAAACTTTCAGCGCCGATGCTTCAAAGCAGAGGACCCAAAAGACATTATATTCTAAGTGTGCCATAAATTTTCCGTCGATTCATGTTTCCGGGCATTGATTCATTATTTTCCAGAGCCCAGCCTCAAGAATGGATGAAGCCACGGTGTGGCCGAAGGATTTTTGGCAACGCGAAAGCACTTGGAAAGACGGAGGCCTTGACGGGACATCAGAGAGAGCTTCCACCTGCCACACACTGTTTATTTGAGTGCCTTACATGGGAGCCAAGCTGCTTTGAAATCCCGGCTCCTCATGACTCATCCCGCAGGAATTAAACAATTTCCATGGGCAGCAGCTCTGGACGGAGGCTGCTCCTCCAGCAGCAGCTCCGGCTCAACGCCTGGTCCTGCTCACAGGATGGGGCTGGGTTGTCCTGGAGAGGATGGGGCTGGTGGAGAGACAGACTGTTCCCAAAACTGCCACAGATCCTACCAAAAAACTTCCTCGGATTTTCCTAAAAAAAAAAAAAATTAAAAAAAAAAAATCCCTCAGACCATAAGAAAAACTCCTTCAGATTTTTCCCCAAAACTTCTTCAGACCATAAGAAAAACTCCCTCAGATTTTCCCCAAAACTTCATCAGATTTTCCCCAAACTCAAACTGTCTTCAAAACTCCTTCAGATTTTTCATCCAGACTTCTTCAGACGTTTCCCCAAAACTTCCTCAGATTTTCTCCCAAAACTTCCTCAGACTGTCATCAAAACTCCTTCAGATTTTCCCCGAAACTTCTTCAGATTTTTCCCCAAAACTTCCTCAGACTGTCCTCAAAACTCTTTCAGATTTTCCCCAAAAACTTCTTCAGACTGTCTTCAAACCTCCTTCAGATTTTCCCAAAAACTTCTTCAGAGCTTCCCAAAATTCTCTCAGACCTTCCTCAAATCCCATCACAAGCTCCCAAAATATTTCCTTGGGGATTGAACCTTCCCAAAAATCGTCGGCGTGTCTGACACTCCTGGCCAGGGCAGGTGCTGGGAGCACTGGAGCCTGCAGTGCCCCTGCATCAAAGTGGTCTCAAAACGCCAAAAACAACCCCAAAATGGGGAGAACTGAAAGAAAAAAAACCAAACCAAAACAAAAAAATCCGCAAACCCTGATCCGGGTGGAGCTGTTGGATTCTCCTGCTCTTTTGGCAGCAAGTGGGTGCACAAGGGAGGGGAAATGTCCCCTGTCCCCATCTCCAGCTGCGCTCTGGGCACGGGGAGTGCCGCCTGCTTGGCTGGGGACTGCGGACACCTCGCAGCCCGGAGCTCTGCACGGAGCATCCGGAGCTCATCCTGCTCCTCCTCCTCCTCCCCCTCCGGCTCCGGAGCGTGGGACACATGGTTCTGCTTTGCCTCGGTGACATCCAGCGCCAGGGCTCTCCCCCAGAGCCCCCCAAAGGCACAGAGCAGGCGGAGCTCAGCCCCGGGATGTGGCCCTGATCCTCAGGGAAAGGGTCGGGACTCTCCGGGGTGACCTCGGTGAGGGAACCGGAGCTGGGCCTGGACCCACGGGATGGGAGAGGGAAATGGGGAGAGGGAAATGGGATGGGAGAGGGAAATGGGATGGGAGAGGGAAATGGGATGGGAGAGAGGGAAATGGGATGGGAGAGGGAAATGGGATGGGAGAGGGAAATGGGATGGGGAGAGGGAAATGGGATGGGAGAGGGAAATGGGATGGGAGAGGGAAATGGGGAGAGGGAAATGGGATGGGGAGAGGGAAATGGGATGGGAGAGAGGGAAATGGGGTGAGGGAGATGGAGATGGGATGGGGAGAGGGAAATGGGATAGGAGAGGGAAATGGGGTGGGAGAGGGAAATGGGATGGGAGAGGGAAATGGGATAGGAGAGGGAAATGGGATGAGGAGAGGGAAATGGGATGGGAGAGGGAAATGGGATGGGAGAGGGAAATGGGATGGGAGAGGGAAATGGGATGGGAGAGGGAAATGGGATGAGGGAGATGGAGATGGGATGGAGGAGATGAAGCTGGGGTGCTGTGGGGCGGGAAGAGCTTCAGCACTGAACGCACCGAGAGCCCTCGTTCCCACGCTGCCGTGACATTTACGCTCGGGCTGAATTACGGCGGGTTTGGTTTGCATCTCTCCAAACAGCTGGAGAGCAAAAAATCCCACCCCAAACCCCTCAACAGGGTGGAAATAATAAGGAGAATCCTCCCCAGCAGGCTGTGGGATGTGGGTGGATCAGCCAAGGACACCCCGTGGTGCCGGGGGCGATGCTGGCGGCTGTGGCCAAGTCGTGGTTGGGGAAGAGGGCCTGGGGAGTTTCCATTCCACATTCCACCATCCCACAGAATCACGGAATCCCAGGCTGGGTTGGGTCACAGGGGACCTTGAAGCCCACCCAGGGCCACCTCTGCCATGGCAGGGACATGTTCCACACCTTCCACCCCTTCCACACCCACCACTGTCCCAGGCTGTTCCAAGTCCTGCCCAACCCGGCTGAAATTCTCCCCTCATTTTGGGTTTGGCAGAGCTGGACCAGCTCAAGGGGCTGAGCGCTGGAGGAGGCACCAGGACAAAGCAGGAGTTTTGGGACACTGAGGCATCCATCCGCTCCGTGTCCACATCCCGGACACCGAGGAGCATCACCTTTGGGAATGAGCGGGCACAGGACCCCCCAGAGTCCCCCAGCACGGGCAGGGCCCGCCAGGAGGAGGAGGAGGAGGAGGAGGAAGAAGAGGAGGAGATGCCCTGTCCCATATTCCTGAGCTGGGAAAGGCCACGGTGCCAACGGGAAGGGAGCAGGGGGAGGTCCAGGAGCTCCTCCAGGAGGGAAAGGAGCACAGGGGAGGAAAATCCCAGTCTGTGCCAGGGCACCCTGCGTGGCAGGGACAGAATCCTGCGCCCGGGTTGCACGGGCAGAAACCAAAATCCCCCGGGATGGAAATCCCGGCACCAGAGCAGCTCCGGTGGTCCCAGCCCAGAGACCCCTCGGCCACGACCCTCCTGTCTCTCCACACCCCCGGGGCTCTCTCCAGACCCATTTTGGGGCTGGATTTCTGCGCGGAGCCCTGGGGACAGACCCCGGAGCGGCGCTGACCCTTCTCACCCGAGGGATCCCCGTTCCCTCCATCCGCACGGCAAGCTGAGGGCCCGGAGGGATAAATCCATGCCCTGGGAAGCTGCGGCGCAGCCTTTGATTCCTTCCCCGGAGGTCTCGCGTGGGGCTTTCATCTCATTAATTAACGGGATCCGCAGCGGGCTCCCTTGCTGGGACCAGTCCGGGACCGGTTCAGTCCCGGTTCAGTCCCGGTTCAGTCCCAGTTCAGTCCCAGTTCAATCCCGGTTCAGTCCCGGTTCAGTCCCGGTT
>JANEHK010000162.1:20873-48420 GCA_025960845.1 Tachycineta bicolor | reverse complement strand
ATCCTAAACCCAAATTATCTCCAAATCACTCTATTCTAAACCCAAATTTCCTCCCAATCACTATATCTAAACCCAAATTTCCTCCAAATCACTAAATCCTAAACCCGAATTTCCTCCAAATCACTACATCCTAAACCCAAATTTTCTCTAAATCACTAAATCCTAAACCCAAATTTCCTCCCAATCACTCTATCCTAAACCCAAATTTCCTCCCAATCACTATATCTAAACCCAATTTTCCTCCCAATCACTAAATCCTAAACCCAAATTTCCTCCCAATCACTAAATCCTAAACCCAAATTTCCTCCCAATCACTACATCCTAAACCCAAATTTCCTCCAAATCACTCTATTATAAACCCAAATTTCCTCCCAATCACTCCATCCTAAACCCTTACACTCCCAGTTTTCCACACCGCGGCGTCGCCCGCCTCCATCCGAACCACAGCCCCAGCGCTGCCACCCAAATTTGGGAACCTCCTCCACGGCCTCAGGCGGAACGCGGTGTTTCCTTGAGCGGGGGGGGGGTCAGCACAGAAATTCTCGGGGTTCCAAGACCCTGGCACGAGGACGAGGAGCCCTGGAGGGGCTGGAGCTGCCTCCCGGCCCTGGCTTGGCACGCGGCCGGGCCCGGGCGCCTCCAGCAAGCTCTGGCTTGCGTAAAGCGGCCCGAGAAACGCAGATAAACGAGGCTGAGCGGCAGGGGAGGCCGCAGGGCTGCCGGCCAGCCTCTTCCTGGGAGTCAGGGAGCGCTGCGGGGCTCCGGGGCCGCGCTCCGGGCGCATCCCGTGGGGCGCTCGCTGAGACGCCTCAGCCTGGCTCCTCCAAACGGCTTCCTGGGGCAGTTTGGGGTTGAAGAGGATTTTCGGGCTGGTGTGGGTTTTGGGGGGTTTTTTTGGTGTTTTTTTTCTTTGGTTGGTTGGTTGGTTTTTTTTGTTGTGTTTTTTTTTGTTTGGTTTGGTTTTGTTGTTGTTGTTGTTTTGGGGGTTTTTTGTTTGTTTGGGGGTTTTTTTGGTGTTTGTTTTTTTGTTTGTTTGCTTGTTTGGGTTTTTTGGTGTTTTTGTTTTTTGGGGGTTTTTTTCCCCCTGAAAATTCATTTCTGAGTTTTCAGAAGGAGACTCGGCCATGGGGAAACACGCCGTCCAAGGGATCCTGGAGAGGGAGAGGAGGACGCTGAGGGGAGGTCATCCACAGCTTCCTCATGGTGGGAAGTGGAGAGGCGGCTCCGGCCTCTGCCCACTGGGAGCAGGACCCAGGGGACGGCCGGAGCTGTGTCTGGGGGGCTCAGGTCGGACCCCAGGTCCTTTCCCCAGCGGGTGCTGGGGCACTGAACAGGTTCCCCAAGGAATGGGCACATTCCCACCCCTGCCACGGCTCCAGGATGGGGTGGGATCGTTGGGGTGTCTGTACAGGGCCGGGATGCGTGATCCCTGTATTTCCAGCTCGGGATATTCCACGATCCTGTGCCCTCCTGGACCCCAGCCTGGCAGCGCTGCCGGCGCTTCCCACCCGCGCAGAGCCTCCAGCGCTGCCCCAGCCCCGGTCCCTGCGTCTGAGCTGCAGCTCCCGAGGGAAAGAAGAGGTTAAAACGAACCCCCCCTGCCCCGAGCGCTGCAAATGCCTCTGCAGAGCTGCAGCAGCCCTGCCAAGAGCTTATCTGAGGCTCTTTGTGAACAAAGTGAACCCTGGAAGGTGGCGAGGCTCAGTGACAGGGAGCAGGGATGCCAGCCAAGATCGCTGCCTCTGGCCAGAGGAGAAATTTCCATCTCAGGGAGGAGCCGCCCCACGGTGATAACCCTGCTGTTCCCAGCACAGGAAGGCTCTGGATGGGCCAGGGATCTCATCTCACGGCTCTGGCTGCACAGATGGAAACCTTGGCTAGAAAGCATCCCGAGGCAGGTGTCCATCCCCCCAGCTCTGCCTTTCTGCACCTTCTAAACTGGGACAGAAAAAGAAAAGGAAAAAAGATCCCTTTTCCAGTCTTTAACCCTGCAGGGACACGGTGTGTAGCTGGAAACAGGGATCTTCAGTGTTTTCCTGCAGAAACCAGGAATCACCAGACAGACACCGTGAGCTCTTCAGCCTTTAAAACCTCTGGAAACAAAAAAAACAAAAAACAAAAAAACCCCCAAACCCACCCGGATGAGCTGTAGGTCTGATGAAAATGTGGGAAAAAAATCTCCGAGCGGCCGGAATTTCACAGAGGCCCCGGCTCAAACTTTCTGCTTCCCAAATCCTCCCGAGGCTGGGAATCCAGAGTGACTCCAACCCAGCACTCCTTCCACCCCGAGGCCCAGCCAGGGCCGATAAAAATCAGCTGGGGCCGAGCACGGCCCATCTAGAGCTCTGTGTTTATTTTTAATAGGGTGGCTCAAAACCGAGCCGGGCCCCACCAGGGACGGGAAATTTAATCCCTGCATCCCTTCTCCGGAGCTACCGTGCAGCAGCGCCCTGACCCGTGCAGCTGGGCCACAGCCTCGGGATTCGCCGCCTCTGCAGCTGGAAAACCTGGGAAAACCTAAGGGGAGCCCTCTGCCCTGGCCAGGGAAAGGCAGAGGAATCCACTGGCAGGGTGGAGAGGATGGCCGGGGTGGGCTGCAGAGGCGAGAGCTGCATCCCACAGCTCCAGGGGAATGCACAGCCCTTCCGTCAGGTCCAGGGCAGCGCTGAGACGCTCCCAGTGACTCCTCCTCTCCGTGGGAGCCGGGACTCGCTGTCCCAGGTTGGCTTTTCCCCCCGGAATCAGCGCAGGAGGCTCGTGACTCGCGCTCGGTGCCGCCTGGGGCGCAAGGGGAGGAACGGGTCAGGGTGTTCCTGGAGAGGCTCCAGCGGAGGGCAGCTGGAGGGAGATGATCCCAGTCACTCCTGGCAGGCGGCACCAGCGGAACTTCCTCTCGTCCTCGTGCCCTGCCGTGGGCAGAGCCCCCGCGCTGATCCCCCGGGGTGGCAGCGGGATCAACCCCGCTGGAGACGGATCTGAAACCTGCCCACGGCCCCCCCAGCTGCTGCCTTGGCTTCTCACTCCCGCTCTCCAGCCCTCTTGGCCCCCCACCCAAAGAGGGAGCGCCCAGGCGGGGAGTTCAGGTGCTCTCGGAGCCTGTGGGGATGAGAGGGGCAAAAGCAAAGCCCTGGGCAGATGGGGGGAACCCACAGGTCAGGATTTGTCCAGCCTGGAGATGCCACAACCCCTCCCGAGCTGGGAGATGCTCCCCAAACCTCACAGCAGCTCCCGGAGCTGCGCTTGGCTTTCTCAAAGGATCCGCCACCAGGGACGGATTTAACTTGGATTTTACTCGGATTTTCCTTCCCTTCCTTTGGAAAAAAACCCCATTTGGACAAGGCACAGCAACATCCTCACTCAGCACAGACAGGGATTACAGCAGCAGACGCTCCTCTGCCTGCACCAGGCAGGGAAATGCACCCAAAAGCTCCAGCAGAGCCCTGCGAATTCCCAGCGCCCCTGGGAGCGGGGATTTGGCACTGCCAGCCCCGCCACAGCTGTGCAGGGCACAGGAGGCCGAATCCATCGCGCCATGGTCTCGGCTCTCTCTGGCTGAACCTCCCCAGGAAGCGCCGGTGGGATAACGCTGCTGTCTGAAGGCATTATCCAAATCGCTCGAGCGCTCTCCGCTTTCCCAGAGCCCCGGCCAGACCCCGGGAATATTTATCCTATTTATCTTGGCTGCGGAGCTCCCGCCCCTCTCGGAGCAGCAGGAGCTGGAAACCGCAGAGATTTGTTAATAGAAACCAAAGCAGGCACCAGCACGGAGCTGGCAGGCGAAGGATCGGCGTCTCCTCGCCGGGATCTCCGGACCTGCTGCTCCCAGGGCTCTGGGTCGCCGTCACCTCCAGGCCTGGAGCTGTTCCCTGGCTCCTGCCTTGCAGGAATGGGGCTGGAGCCAGCCCAGCACGCGGGGATCTGATCCGTGCCCGCTCCTGCCCGGGCTCTGCACGCTCTGCTCGCAGCTCAGAGCTGAAATCAGGGCGCCCAAAGCGCCGAGCGCAGCCCACCGAGGGGATTTCGCCCCTGAAAGTTAGCCCTAAAAGGCTGATTCTGAGCAGCTCAAACGCTGATGTTCCCGTCCTCCCTCGAGGAGACTCTCGGGCCACGTCTCCAGGACAGATTTTACACAGCTTTTCCTCATCCTCTTGGACTTCGACCCAGCTGAGGCCATCTGGTGCGGATGGCTGCTGCACCGAGGTTCCTGCTTCGGCTGAAACGAGATCTGAGCTGTGCTGCAGCAGCACACGGAACAGCAGAGCCAGGGCAGGGCCAGGCTGGGGTTTCATCCACCAGAGCTGCTCATGGGCAGGGGCAGGAGCAAAGTTCGTGCTGGTTCTCCCCACCGAGGGCTGGGATTTGTTACCCAGCCGGAATCACGGAATCCCAGACAAATTTGGGTTGGAAAGGGACCCTAAAGTTCCTCCAGTTCCACCTCAGCTACGGGCAGGGACAGCTTCCATCTCCCAGGTGGCTCCAGCCTGGCCTCGGGCACTTCCAGGGATCCAGGGGCGGCCACAGGGAATTCCAGAGAAGCTCCCCACCCTCCCAGGGAGGGATTCCATCCCAGTATCCCATCCAGCCCTGCCCCGTGACGCTGTGAAGCCGTCTCCTCTTGCCCAAAGTCCCTTTCCTTAGCTCTGCACTCCCTCACCAGCTCCTCTGCCCTTCTCCAGAAGCCACCGCGGCGCGGCAGATCCACATCTCAGCAGGTTTCCGGAGCAAGCAGCGGCCCAGCTGTTACCTGAGCAGCCAGGTGAGCTGGAGCCAGGGAAATGGACCTACAACCTTCCTGCAGATCCCTGATTTCCCGGCAGGGCAAGGACCTAAGGCTCATTCCCCGGGAGCGGAGGAGATCTGCCTTGAATTTAAACGCAATAATCTCAGCCCAGCCCCGCAAACCACAACGGGAACTCGGCAGTGGAAGCCAGCGTGGTTTGAATAAGGAATCCCCGAAGGTTTCCCAGTCCAGAACATTCCCAAGCCAGTGCAAAAGGCAGAGGGATCCATGAGAGGGAAGCTGTTTCCTATTTAGAGCAGGGCTGCAAGGGGTTCCAGCAGTTTTTATCCTTTCCCAGGACAACAGCCGAGATCCTCAGCAGGTGGAGCCCAGTTGGAACCATGGAATCACGGAATCACCCAGGCTGGAAGAGCCCTGTGAGATCATCAAGCCCAACCACTGACCCAGCGCTGCCAAGGCCACCTTTAACCCATTCCCCAAGTGCCACATTCACGCTTTCCTTTGGACACTCCCAGGGGTGGCGACTCCAAAGCCTTTCCCTGAAGGAATTTTCCTAAGACCCAATCTATTTTCCTAATATCCAACGCAGGGGAATCCTTGTTGGTTCCAGCCATTCCTACCTGTCCCCCTGGCCAACGCTTTTCCCACTCCTGCCCATCAGCCGGGGGAATCTTTCCTCAAATCTCACGTCCTGGGTGCCTGTGCCTGGAGCGAAACGGAGGAATCGTGTTGGATTCCCAGGAAAAAGGCGACGGGGCTGCACGAAGGGAAGCAGAGAGCTCAGCACAGGCCAGCTCAGAGGCTCTGCAAAGGTCCAACTCAGCCCAGCACCCAGGGGAGCACCTCTGAAAAACAGCTCTGTTGGCTTTGATACCCTCTGAATTAGCTTTTGGATTATATTATCCATGGGGAAAAAAAAAAAATAATAATAATAATAATAATCCTCCTCCATCTGTACAAAACGTTTTTCTCCCATGAGCGGAGCCACCGGAGCCAGGTGGAAGTTTCCCAACGTCGCTGAGGTGCTGAGCACCGCAGCCAGGGCATCCCCGTGGTGATCCCTGCTGGGAAGGGGCATCCAGGAGCCCTGGAGCTGCCCAGCAGGGAGGGAAGCTGGCGCCTGTCACCCTGCAGCTCTCACAAGCGGCGTCATTTTACTTCCTTTAGCAAGAGAGTGGCCAAAGCCACCCCCACCCTGCAGCAGCTCACAAACACCAATTTAATTAATTTTTTTTAATTTTTTTTTTTTTTTTAAATTCGAAATGTAAGTCGGAGCTCATATCTGGCACGAAACGCTCCGAAGAGAATGTGCAGATCCCAGCCCTGAGCAACGGAACAGGAGTTAATTTCCTTCTAGTCTCCACACACATGTTCACATGTCCAGAAAATGTAAATATACTGACGCAGTCACACTTATTCTTATACACAGAGAGCACGAGAGCTTCCACAAACCTGCTCAGACTCCTTGGATGCCCAAAAGCCACCAGGACAGAAGAGGGGAAAAAAAAAAAACTAATTTCAGCAATTTTTAGAGCTTCGAGAAGCTCCCAAGGGAAGCCCCTGGTGTTTGCCAGCCCCTCCGGAGAGAAGGGGCGAGGACGTCAATCCTCATCCTAATTAGTGCTGGGGAAAAAAAAAATGTCCTGAGTGCATTTATGGTGGGGAGCAGCAGCTCCCAAGTTACGGGTGGTAAATCTGTCAGCACCGCCCCACGTACCTGGGACGCTCGCTTTTCCTGAGCCGTGCTCAGCAGAGGTTTTGTTAAGGCCAGGCTCGGTTAATCCGGACAGAGGGGGATTCTGCAGGGCTGGCAGCAGATTCCAGCCTCCTAAAGCGCCGTAGGAAAGGAGAAAATCGACGCAGGGCCTAAGGGAGAGGGGATTTCACTCTGTAGGGGCTGCAGCAGGGTGCTGAGCCCTTTTCCTGCCCTCCTCAGGGACGGAGGGATGCTGGAGCCAGGCCCTGGGAACAGCTCGGGACATGCTGGGGGCAGGGGCACCCTGCGCTCCCCAGGGCTGTGCCACACGAGGCAGGGGCTGGGAGAAGCTGCGAGCCCCCTCTGCCCCTCAGCTCATTAAGCACGTGACGTTTCTGGCTGAAAAAATAATATATATGCATTTAAAATAATAATTCAGTTCCTAACCCTGGGTGGCTTCACTTTCTGCTTTTGCCATTGTCCTCCTAACGACTCCCAGAGCTGGGATGGCAGGAGAAGGATTGATATCCGACGCGGTTCCTGCAGGGATATTGGGCTGATTTTTTTTTATTGGAGCCAGGAGGAAAGGTTTCTGTTTTTCCAAGACTAGGGGAAGCATATTCAGGCTGATAAACATCTGTCAGCAAAAGCCATTAGCTGATGGAGCGAACTAGAAGGGGAAAATAAAAGACAACAATGCCCTGCCGCTCCCAGAGGAACAGCTCAGCGGCCTTTTCCTCCGTGCAGGATTTTTAATGGATTTCTTGGAGCGTTTGCTGCATGTGGCCCGTTAAATTATGGACCATCAGAACTTCATTTGAGTGAATCTCATCGTCAGGGATCCCAATCAAGGAGCTTCCCAGCAGCAGCTGCTCCTTTCGGTTCTTCCTGGCTCCGGGATTGGGATCGGCAGCACGAGGAGCTGCCAGCATCCTGTGGGGCACAGGCAGCGGGGCAGCGCAGGGACAGCTGGCCAAACATCCCAGAAACCCAGAAATCCTCACTTCCAGCAGTAAGGGACGCACTTTGTGCCTCAGCCTCCTCCTGTGTAAGATATAAACCCGTGGATATCGCTTCGCCAGACTCCAGTGAAATGGGTGAAATGTGGATGAGAGATCTCTGACGTTGGGTTTTACATCCTGTGGGGCACAGGCAGCGGGGCAGCGCAGGGACAGCTGGGCAAACATCCCAGAAACCCAGAAATCCTCACTTCCAGCACTAAGGGACGCACTTTGTGCCTGAGCCTCCTCCTGTGTAAGATACAAACCCGTGACAGCTCTGTCCCAAGCATCGTCTGAGTGATGGAAGCTCTCTCCAGCTGCTCCCATGGATTTTAGGGCCAATCCCAAAACCTCCGCTCCGAGGAGATCACAAACCTTCGGAACGTCACCCCAAAAACGCCGAGAGCTTAGGAAACGATGCAGTGGGAAAGGCTGTTTGTTATTTCCTCTTGGAGCCCGTTGCTTTTCCAGGCAGAGCAGCAGTTTACGGCACACCAGGGACAGCCGGTGGTTTATCACCCCAAAATAATTGGGGTCAGCAGCGCTGCCACGGGAAACGCCGGCAACGCCGCCTCCCCTCCCCGCACGGTGAAAAACGTGATTTATTGCAGCGGCAGAGGTTTCTATCTAATCCTTTCTGTAATCCCTGGCTTCAGGAAACTTCGGGGCACGGCGGCTGGGGAGCTGGCTCGAGCTGAGCCTCGGGAATCGCTCGAGGGCAGCAGGTTCCAGCAGGATGGATGCTCCAGGGATGCAGAGGGAGCTCCTGCAGGGTCCCACCTGGACCTGGATCCCCCAGAGGCACCGGGGAGAAGGAGGAGGATGGATGCAAAGCTTGGCTCGGCACCTCCCGCTTCCCTCCCTCCTTCCCAGCGCAGCCCCAGCCGTGCCACGTTCCCTGAGAAAAGCCAGGACGTCATAAAACCGAGAACTAATTGCCCCCAGATGGCTCATTAAGGCCACAGGAAAATTCTTCCAGGGTCAGGAAAGCGCTTGTGGAAAGCGCCAGGAGGTCACTGCTGCCAAGCCCTGGGGCCACAGCTTGGGGACACCTGAGCACGGAACAGATCCATGAATTCCAGGTGAGCAGGAGCAGCTCCCCAGAGAGCACAGCAGCAGCTCCGTCTGCTTCCTAGCAGGAATCCATTTATCCTCACAGAAAACCCCAGACCTCGCCAGTAGCTTGGGACATTCCTGCTGACCTTTGCACCGCCGGGAGCAGGGCAGGTATTCCAGAGCTCCGGAAAAACCCCCGGCGTCTTCCCCAACAGCTTCAAATCCCTGCTAACCCCTCTGTCACCGACCCCAGGCCTCTCCATATCCCCCACCCCCTGACACCGGGCACGTTTCACTCCTCTCCTCAAATATTCCTGCCGAAGCAGAGGCTGCTGTAACCCCGCGGTGACCGAGGTCCCGATATCCCGATATCCCGAGGGACAACGGCCCCGGCTCCTGGCCGGCCGCAGGAAACCTTGGAGCTGCTGCTGGAGGCTGCTCCGTCCGCAGCTCGTCCTTGTGCCAGAACGGCAGCAGGGAGATAAGGAGTCTCGAAGGTCTCGTGGAAAACTCTGACAAGAAAGCTATTTTCAGCTTCGCTCGCTGCTCCTCGGGATGAGGCGGACTGTGGGAATTCCAGGCCCAGGAAATTTTCAAAAATCTCGCGTATGCAGGCTTAAATACATCAAAAAAAAAAAAAAAAGAGAAAAAGGAACAGAGGGTTCAACCTGAGACCTTGGGAAAAGCTTCCAAGTTTAGAGACCATAAGTAAAAATGTGAGTTTGTAGTTTAGGCAGAGACAAATTAAGCTAAGCCGTGGAAAGATTTAGAGTTTAAAGTTTGAGATACAGAAGTATTTGTGAAGGCAATAAGAAGTTTTAAGGTGTGGTACTCTTAAGTTCGTGCGTCATGAGACGATTGATCAAGAGACTCCTCACGGCGGCAGAGACGTAACAGACAAATTAATTAGGGATTGGTGTGAAAGTAAGAACATTCTTCGTGGAGGTAGTTCACTGGCTAATTAACCTTTAAGAGACCTCGCAGCCTGTGATCTGGGCACCGCTGATCGCAGACTTTGGGCGGAGGGTGAAGACGTTCTCACCCTCCGGTGAGACTGCAGCAATAAATTACGTTTGAAAACGTCTCGAAGTGATCCCGTCTCTCTTAAACTGGATTTGGAGTCTCTGGAGGACGGGAGAAGGGACAGAGGGGGCAGTGGGGGCAGCAGCAGTGGGCTCTGATGTCCGTGGGAACGTTTCCAGCACGGAGAAGCTGAGCTGGTGAGCACCAAGGCTGTGTGGAGCTCCGGGTTCCCACTGGAACAGCAGCGGGGAAGATTTGGAACGGTGCAGAGCCCTGGGCTCCGTCTGCAGAATTATTTCAGTCCGGATTGCTCTGCCCGGGGAAGGGGAGGAGGAGGACGGGGCCAGGGGCAGGAAAAGCGCAGCGGTGAGAAAATTTCGGCTGAGGAAAATGAAACTCTGGGTGTTCCTCTCCGGAGGGCCTGAGCTCACCCTGTTCTCATCCAGAGCCCTGGCTCTGTCCCCACAGCACCAAGGGGACACGATTCGCTCAGCCCAAAGCTTCCCACATCCTCATCCCTTCTTTTCTGCTCCCTGCTTCTGTCCACTCGCCCTGCAGCTTTTTCAGTCCCCGCTGGCTCACGAACGTCGGCGTCGCTTCTCTTGCTGGGGCTTAAAAATGCGGCTTGAAAATTCAGCTCGGTTTAAAAAAAAAAACAACCAAAAAGAAAATTATATCAAAGGCCCCACCCTGGTCCAGGAGCTGCTGGAGGGGAACAGAGCTGGGACGCAGCCAGCGCTTGCTCCTCACCACGCCCCTGGCGAGATGGGAATCGGGGCCTTTGTGCTTTAGACCTATTTTGGGAAGAGCCGAAGGGAAACCATGAGCGAGGCTGATACGGGGAAGTGGACCCAAAGCGGGCTGGTGGCATTTACTTGGTGCCAGGCAGATAAACCCAGGAGGTGCCAGGCAGCACCTCCAGAGCTCCCAGAGCAGGTGGGAACGCTCTGAGCACCGGGGGATTCGCCCACGGCAGGAACACCCCGGGAATTGTGCAGGTGACAGGGACATTCCCCAGGGCTCCTGAGAGAGGCTGAGCGCAGGGGAAGGGATTTCGAAGGGATGAGAAAGAGAAGGGTCTGTGACTGAGGCACTGCGGCGATGGGAACGGGATTCCTGGGATATGGGAACAGACAGCTGGGGACAGCGACTGTGATTCATCCTGGATACTCTGGAAGCAGGGAAAGGGCACAGGGAGCCAAGGCGGTTAAGTAGGGATAGAAGAAGGAGAATAAGCAATGGGCCCAAGGCTTTATGAACTATAAACACTGCGATGGAGGAGCTTTCTATTCAAAATAAGCAAAGGCAAATTAAAGGAGGGAATTAGGGGAAGGGAAAGACACGAGTGAGGAGAGAGAGAGAGTGAGCAGAGACCTGTGCCCGGTGCCACGTGAAGAGAAAGTTCTTCCTGGTTTTTTACTGGGGAGGGGAAGGGCGAGAAAGGGTGTGGAGAAATGAGTGAAGGGTGGCAGAGGGGGTGTCAGAAAAGAGGGGTCCCCAGGAGAGTCCTGGGTGCGCTTCAGAGCTTCCAGGCAGAAGGGAAGAGCTGGATTAAAGGAAAACCAGGACCAAGGAGCCAACTTGAGAAGCTGCATCTTCACTCCTGGCTGGAGAGCAGCGGTGCCACGTGAAATTACTCAGCGTCCACACGCACCAGAGCCCCCAGCACGCCGATCCCAGCAGGCTGGGAGGCTGGAAATCCCCTTCCCACGGCTGGCAGCCTCAGGAATTCAGGCAGACCCAAGGCGGGGAGCAGCCCTGCAAGGGAAGGATGAACTGGTTTTTGTGTCAGTGCCTGTGCCGTGCCCGGGCTGCCGCAAGAAAATTCCCAAAACCACACCAAGTGTCAGTGGAGGGTTCTGTGCCCAACAGAGACGTTTGCTCCTCGCCCCCAGGGGGACGAGGAGATGGCCTCCGAGCACATCCTCCCCTTCTGCCCACAAGGATCAGAAAAAAGGAGGAGGCACCAGGAGCTTGGCAGCATTCGGGGAAGAGGTCACTGCCCTGGGATTGCTCCAGGTGCAGAAAAACCTGCTCCCACAGGACCTGCTCTCCACTCCCTCGGGAGCCTCGGCACTGCACGGCTCGGAGAAGTTTCCAGACTTCGAATCCTGGTTCCCGACCGAACACCAGCAGCCCATTCCCCTCCTTCCTGCAGCCCCATCCCGAGCCCTCAGACAGCCACCAACACGTCCCAGCTCCCCTCAGGGACAGCACCCAGCGGCTCCTTTGGGTGCAGGGATCTTCGGGAAGCCTGGGAAAGTTTCATCCAGAGATATTCATCAGCAAAGAGCCGAGTCAGGACGAGCGCCGGATGCGCAGGAAGCCGAGCGCCAGGTGCCTCCACGTGTGCTCCACTTCAGCCCAACAGGTTCCAGGACACATTCCTGTGTCCCTGAGCTCCCGTTCCCGGGCAGCCTCCTTCCCCCCAGGCCAGGGTCCATCCAATCACTCATCCCTGCAAGCTCCCGGGATGGATCTGTATCGATCCACCCCAGCTCCTGGGGTTTCCAGCTCCCTTTATCGGGCCCGCACTTCCCTTAATCCCATCTCAGCCCTCCCCAAAGGAACCAGATAAGAGGCAGGCTGGAAGGGCTGATAAAATGGAACTGAACAAATCCATTAATGCTGTTTCTGTGCCAGGAATCACAAATCCCAGCCCTCGGTAATTAGGGCTCTGCCAGCCGGAGTCCCAGCACGGCAAAGCCGAGGAGGGAAGTCAGGCTCACTAAAATGTATCCTGAGAGATAAAAAGCAATACCTGGAGCGCCAGGACACTTTGGATCGTTCGCCAGGAGCGGCACTGAGGGGCTGTTTGGGGACAAAGTGGTCAAATTAATTGCAAGCACAGCCTAAGCCGGTGTGGCCGGTGGCTATCCCTGCCCTCTGGCAGTGGGAGCCATCCCCTGTGCCCTGTCCCTCCAGCCCTCGGCCCCAGTCCCTCTGCAGCTCTCCTGGAGCCCCTCTGTGCCCTGGAAGGGCTCGGAGCTCTCCCTGGATCCTGCTCCTCTCCAGGTGAGCACCCCCAGCTCTCCCAGCCTGGCTCCAGAGGGGCTCCAGCCCCTCCTCTGGACCATCTCCAGCAGCTCCAGGTCCTCCTGCTGTTGGACCAGAGCCGGAGGCAGCTCCGCAGGTGGGGTCTCAGCTGAGTGAGCAGAATCCCCCCTTTTCCCCACAGGTCACCACTGGCTTCCCCAGACCCCTCACGAACCAACCAAACCAACCCAGGAAAGGCCAAATCACAGGAGAAAGTAGAATCCAGGACATTTTGTCGAGGCACTAAACCAGAGAGGGAGGAACAGCTGACCAGGATAACTGGGACGCGTTTTGACGGCGACTTCCCTCGTATAAGTGGAGATTCCTGGACATTTCAAACGAGAGTTGCTTTAGCTTAACCCCTCCCCTCCATGTTTTCCTTGGGATGGGACCTAAGGGATGCATCAACAACGTAAAAAAGTAACAAATACTAATAAAATAAACAAACCCAGACGCTGGTCACACCAACACCCTCCCTGGAACAGATTCAGATTCGATTTCAGTTGACATCCCCTAAAAAACAAAGCCTTTCTCAGGAAAAAACAAACCACGGCCACTTCAGAGAAAAACACGGGAAGAACTGCCCAGGATCTCCCAGCTTCTGGGAGGCAGAGGCAGGAAAACAGGAAAACACCGAGCAAATTATCAGTGAGTACCTGGTTTCCCTTAAACCCGGGGCTTTTCTGCTTTTTGAGCAGATTTTTTTGGACTCCTGATGTTTGTTGGGATTTTCCAGCCCACCCTGGAGCCAGCCCCAGCCCTGGCAGGAGGCTGTTGGTCCTTCTCCCTCCTGGAAGCGATGACAAAGTGCTCGGTCTTCCTTGAGCTGCCCAAAGGCTCGTTAGGAAATGGCCCTAATTAAGTTTGATGGATGGGGACTGGGGATTATTCCTAATCTCCGTGCAGCAGCCAGACCAGAAAGGATATTTCACACAAGGATTCAACTGCAAGGGCTGCAACGGCACAGCACGTGCGTGGCCTGACTCCACAGACCCAGAACCTGTTCCCAAGGTTTCAAATCCCGAGGAAAAAGGCACGAAATGAGGAGAGCTGGATTTAGATCCCATGGGGAATCCCTCCCGGGAGTCAGCCTTGCTACAAAGTGGTTTAAAAATAATTGGGTTTATACGTAACAGGCCTCAATCACAAAACCGGGTTCAAAATTTAAAGTCCAGTGAATGTTAAGGATTTTCATCCTAAAAAAAAAAAAAAAAAAAAATTAGGTTTTGCTTTTCTGTATTTCCTTCCCTCCTTCTCTGATGTGGGAGGGAATATTCCTCACAGGAAGATACTGGAACATCCAAGCCCTTCCTTGAGCATTTTCGTCTTTGCACAAAACAATGGAAGAAATCAGCAGAGAAAACACATAAACCAGAATAAAAACCCTCCAGGTCTCTCCGTTCCCAGTCTGAGCTGAGGCTGAAATCAAACAGTTTCTCCAAGTGCTCTGTACACGGATCTGCCTCGGTGACCTGGAGATCACCCAGCAGGAGAAACGCGGGCTTTTGATGTCGAAGCACAAGAGAAGAGCTGGGATCATTTACAGACAGGCTTGCTCAGACCCCAGGACAAAACATGCTCAAGCAGCACCTGGGAAAGAAACGTTCCTGACCTGGGAAAGGGGGGGAAAAAAACAGAATTCGGATGAGCCAGATGAGCTCCTCAAACCGGTTTTCTGCAATCACAATCACAAACAGTTGCATCAGCGCAAAGGGGAGAATAACAGGGGGCAGTGAGGGCAGCTCGTGGGGGAAACACAGACAGATCCAAGGGGAACGCTGCTTCCAAGCGGCCCGGCGAGGAGCGGGGGTGTGCACAGCGTTCCCTGCCCGGATTGCAGCCAGGACAATCCCTTCTGCTCCAGCTCTCCCGCTGCTCATCCGGCAGCAAATCCCCGTGGGCTGGGCTCCTCCCCGCCCAGGTGAGCTCCCGGCGGCACCGCTCGCACCTGGAAAAGCGGGATGGAGCTGCGGCACCCGGCGCCCGCCCTCCGCGGGCTCGCACCCCCCTCTCGCGGCAGGCACCCGGCTCCCCTGACCCGCAGGAAAAGCTTTTCCCAGAGCTGCATCCCGCTCCGGATTCCCGGAGCTCTCCCTTCCGGAGGTTCTGCTGATGAGGCACATGAATATTGATGATCCGCAGAGACGCAGCAGCGAAAGCAGCTGCGGGGAGAGGATCTCCGGGTTCAGCAAACGCTGCCTGGTGCAGAAACCTCTGGGGCAGGGAAAGGAGAGGGAACGGGAAGATTTCGTGGGGGAAAACAGGTTCAAGCTGTTCAAGCAGGCTTAGGAGACCGGGATCCTACGTTTAAGCAGGAAAGGGGATCCCAGTCCTTAAATGAAAGCTTTGGGAAAGATGTCACCTCTTTTTAGAGCTCAGAGGTTCCGGGGAGCAGCAGCTTTACAGCCGCGCATGGATCCATCAGGGAATATCCTGAGTGGGGAAGGATCCACGGGGATCCAAGCGCAGCTCCTGGCTCTGCGCAGCGCCCAGCAATTCCCCCTGTGCCTGGGAGCGCTGTCCCAAGGCCCCCGGAGTTCTCTAGGGCTGTGTTGCCATCCTTGCGGATGAAAACCAGCGCAGACGGCTCTGGCTGCCCTTCCCTGACCCAGTTTAGGGTGGTTTTTGGGGACACGGGCTTGTTGGAGCAAGTCCAGAAGAGGATTAGAGGGATGGAGCACCTCTGCCACAAGGAAAGGCTGGGAGGGTTGGGATTGCTCAGCCTGGAGAAGCTCGGGGGTGACCTCATTGTGGCCTTCCAGCTCGCGAAGGGAACAGCAAAACACCACGGAACTAGACACTGGACAAGGGCCTGGAGTGACAGGACAATTCGGGACATGGAATGTGTCCTCCTCTCTGCTGGGAGCAGGAAAAGCCCAGTGGGATGATGACCTACAGCTCCCACACCCTCACACACCGCTGGTCACAGCTCCTTCCCAAAATCCCCCTCCGAGGGGAGACGAACCTGGGGCCTCAATCAAATCGGCACCCCCACGAATTCTGGAGGAATTCGGTGGGTTTGAGACATTTCCTGCCTGTCAAACGCTGCTGGAAGGAGCTGGGATCCAGCTGGGGGAGGGAGCTCGAGTACCCCCACACAGAGATGTAATCTCGTGTCAGAATTAAGCCAGCCTAGAGAGCATCAGACCCTGCTGAGAAGGGATCTGGGGACAGAAACCACCGGGGAGGGACTTCTCCAGCTCCGGGAGGGGAGTGACAGGATCCTGGACACAGACTCCCGCCGGAGCCGCTCGCGTCCAGCCCAAGCCTCTTTGCTCTCCCTGCACTTCCCACACCCCAGGCACAGCCAAGGTCTGCTTGAAAAACGCGGCTCCTTCACCCTCCAGAGCTGCCAGAGCCGTGTGAGCGCAGCAGAGCCGGAGGGGATGGATTGTCCTGCATTTACACCCCAAAGATCCCACGGGATCTTTTATCAGAGCCGATAAACCCGGGCTGGGTCGCTCCCTCCCCTTGCGCCGAGCGACATCTTCCCATCTCCACAGCAACAGGATTTTCCAGGGACAGCACCACCTGTTCCCCTGCCTCCCTTCCCGCTGATCCGCACGGAACCGTGCCCACAGGAGAGGGACAGCTGCCTTTTTGTCACGAGAGGGTTGAGTTAGCTTGGGGTGACAGATCCTGGCCGAGCTGGTGCTGCTGAATGCGGGTCACCGCACACCACCACCCCTGAGGAGCAGCCTGGAGCGGCACAGCCAAGCGGGACGCAAACTGAACCACCTGGATGCGGGTCCCTAAGGAAAAGGGGACACTCCCCAGCAGCAGCAAGGTCACAGCCCCAGGAGCGTCTCTCACTCGAGGCAGGAAGGGCAAATCTTCAAAGATGCATTTTTTAGGGAAGGGTGAATCTTCCAGAACAAAGAGAGGACGGAAAACCGGCCCAGCTTGGTCCAGGGAAAAACACTGGGGATGGTTCTCGTTTTGCAAAGCCTCCTCAGCCGCTGCAGCAAGAGCTGCTCCAAGCTGAGGTGACATTGCATCGGTCCTCTCCACCTCTTAGTCAGGAGGAGGAAGAAAAAAGCCATCCACCCTTAGTCTGCAAAAATCCAGAGTTAGGGAGAGCTCTGGATAAAAATAGCACCGAGGTTTTGGTTTGTTTTATTTTATTTATGAGCTAAATTAAAACGTTGGGAGGTTTATTCCCTGTGAGGGAGATGAGACCTCACCTGCAGAGCTGCCCCAGCCCTGGGGCCCAGCACAGGGAGGACGTGGGGAGAGTGGAGAGGAAGGAGGCACCAGGATGATCTGAGGGATGGAGCAGCTCTGCTGGGAGGAAAGGCTGGGAAAATTGGGATCGTCCAGCCCGGAAAAGCTCCAGGGTCACCTAACTGTGACTTTCCAATGCCTGAAGGAGCCACAAGAAACGTGGAGAGAGAGTCTGGACAAGGGATGGAGGGACAGGACACAGGGAATGGCTCCCACTGCCAGAGAGGAGGGGTGGAGGGGATCCTGGGAAGCAATTCCTCCCTGTGAGGGTGGGAGAGGCTGGGACGGAATTCCCAGAGCAGCTGTGGCTGCCCCTGGATCCCTGGAAGTGTCCAAAGCCAAGGCTGGAGCCACCTGGGGTGGTGGAAGGTGTCCCTGCCCACGGCACCAGAAGAGTGGCACCGAGGCTCCATCCACCTGCACGACACCCCGGAAAACACCTGGAATGAGCAGGAGTGCAGGGCAGGGATCAAACTTATTCACCAACAACAGGAAAAGTGGCCCAAAATAGCAGTTTTGGAAGGCTCCAAAGCTACTTGAGAAGCCAGGCCAGATTTGACAAATAGCTCCAGCCAAAATGGAGAAAATAATTAGAAAAACATTGAAATGTGTCATTTTTAGCTGTTGTTCTTATTTTATTTTTTTTTTTTTTAAACTGAAACGTTTTACTTCGGAAATGATGAAACATTTTAGTCCCAGCAGGATCTTGGAGCCTTTGTCCCAGCGAAACAGAAATGTTTATTCGGTTTGTCACCGAGTGCCTGACTCAAATGTCAGGAGGAAACTTCAGCGTTGCTTTCTCGCGCAAAAATAAAAATTAAAAACGCACACAAGATTTTATCTGGTGGCACACCAGGGCATTAGAGGAGGCCAGATAAAGGGTTGAAGGCAAGCACCTTTCCTGTCCAGATCCTCAACTCCCCTAATTCCCAGCAGGCTGAGCCACGAGGGATTAGGCAACCTGCACGGAAAGGGGACGGGGTGACCTCGGGTGACAGCAGAGGCCAGAAGAGAAGGTTCCTTTTGGGAGCCTCCCATGGACCCGCCCCAAACCAGCCCTGGGAACAGCAGGGCTGAGGGTGATGAAGGCTGAGAGGAACAAAGGCTGGTGAGAGACGTCCCCCAGAGCCACCAGAAGGGAGAATTGGGACCTTCCCCTCGCTCCCGTGCCCAGGGCACTGGGAAAAGACACATCCTGCCTCTTCCATCAGCGCAGCAGCCTCTGCCAAGGAATCCAGCACTGGGGCCTTGGGCTTCCTCTAATTTTAGGGTCTGATGAAAAGGCTTGGGGTCTCCTCCAAGCTTTCCCAGCAAAGGGCTGAGTGCCACAGCCGAGAGCCCCGGGGACCCCACAGCGCTCGCAGCACGCCCACGTGAGCCCAGCTGTCCCGTGCCTTTCCCTGCCCACACACCGCGGCCACGCCGCCAATCCAAGGCCTCCTCACGGCAGATAATGATCCCAGCTCCGGTGATCCGATATCCACAGCGGGCCCCGAGCTCCAGCCTGCTGAGAGCTCATCCCAAATCCACGGGCCTTGCCCAGATAATGACCTTTAGCTCCTCCAAACGCTAAGTCAGCTCTTAAACCGGCCAGGAGGGACCTGCAGCAGGAGGAGCTTTCCAAAGTGTGTGTCACGAAGCTTTGGAGGTGCAAACCCCAACTCCAAATCGCCCCAGCACAGGTTTTCTTGGAGCAGGCAGAGCTTGGTGTGAGGCACAGAGACCCCGGCGTGTCCAGATGGAGGGGATGGAGCCGGTGATTACAGCAGGGAGGGAATTGGGAGCCGGGACGTGAAACCAGAGAGGGGAAACGTTTAAAGCTTTCATCTTGGAAACGGCTTCCTGATAGGAGATTTATGAGCAACGGGAATAGTCTCCTTTGCAGAAGGCTGGAAGCTGAGCTGCTGGAACGAGACCGGATAAAAAGGGAGACGAGGCATGAGGAATGGATTTGGTTTGAGCAGAAGACAGGATCCGGAGGTCCCCTCCCGGCCCCAGCCACCTTCCCACGCACCCAAGCCCGCAGCTGGGACATTCTCCCCCCTGGCACCAGCAGAGGTTGTCACAACCTCCAGCACAGCGCCAGACGAGCGTGACCAGCCCCAGTCTCTCTCCCCGTGGCAGCTGCTCTTGGGGCTGCTACAGAGCCTCATTTTTTGGCTAGTTCCTGGCGTGGTAGCCAGACCCCGGGGCTCGACACATCCGACTTTTGTGTGGGAGCCTGTGGAAGGGGCAGGTTCATTAATACGTGTTTAACTTGGACCTTGAAGGAGCTGAACTTTTCCTGACTTAGCTCTCCCTGTATCTCTATCCCACTTTCCTGTAATCAACCTTCCCCTTTTTCCTGCCTTGGCCTTTCCCAGTGAGTTCGTGGGTATTGGTTTTCTCTGGAGCTGCTGGAGGATGTGGGAGTGACGGCTCTGACCTTCCAAGATCTGTATTCACCCTACTTTTATCCAGCTCCTTGTTCCCCTGGCTCCTCTTCCAACCTCTGCACTACCTGAGGGGCGAAAAGATGAAGGAGGCAAGAGCCAGCACCTCTCCAAACCCAGCAGAGAGTCATGGAGTGGTTTGGGCTGGAGGAGCACACCCATTCCCACCCCTGAATGGCCAAGGACATCTTCCACTGGACGCTCCAAGCCCTGTCCAGCCTGGGAAAGGCTTAGTTGGGAAGCTCATCCAAGGCTCAGCCTCGTAAAGCTGCCGAGCCAGAGCCCGAGCAGGGATCAGATGCTGAATTCTGACCTCAGCCGGGTGCAGCCAGCCCAAAGCGCTCTGACTTTGGGCTTATTGCCCCACAAAAACAGCACTGAAATCACTTCATTAATCCCCAGAGACTCGTTTCCTTCCTTGCTTCCTTCCTTCCTTCCCCCGGCCAAGCTTAAAATAGTATTTCACATTCCTCATATTTCACTCCAGAACTAATTAACACCCAATCAGCCCAAAGCTCTTCCCACAGCAGCCTGGCCCTGACGGTGCAACCTGCCCACCCTTGGCAGCAGCAGGAGCACCCACCGGGCTCCCAGCTCCTCCCAAAAGCTGTTTCTGATGGAGCATCTGGAAGGAACTGAGTTAAAACAGGAAAACTGCAGAATTCCAGCCCACGTGCGCTTTTACCTCCACCCCACGTGCACACACGACTCTGCAGTGCCCATAAACGATCTCAGCGCCGTGGTAAATCCCCCAACGCCACGAGCAGTCGCTCCTCCAGAGGTTCCAGCAGCTCCTGAATTAGGACAAACCCCAGGAGTTAAGCTGTTTCCTCGCTGGTACCCCCACAGAGCAGGGCTGACCCCGTGTCCAGCCTCACGGACAGTTTGAACCCAGCTAAAAAAGCTCCTGGGATTCAGCGCAGGGGCGTGGGACTGGAAAGATGGAGCCCAGGTCTCGCTTCACTTGGATTTTGCTGCCTTCTCAGCACCCCAGGCCAAGAGTGAGTCAAAAGGGGCTGTGGAGATGACGGAGCTGGAAAGGAAACGTCATCCAGGAGGGCTCCAAAGAAACGTCACCCACGAGACATCAGCCCCCTCACTACAGCATCTTCCCTGCTCACACGCGTCAGGCTCGGAGGATCACGGAGGGGCTGTGGACCAGGAGAGGGTGTAAAGAGTGGCACAAACACAGGGAAGACGTGGCAGCTACAGGGGAGGGAGGAAAGGTCAAACACACCACGCCTGACGTATTTATTTGGTTTTCAGCCCAAACTTCCACCCACAGACCAAAGGCAAGGGCAGCTGCAGCACTCCAGGCAGCTTGTGAGCAAGAGCTGGTTCATCCCTTCAGTCCTCGCATTTAATGCTTAAAAATAACCCTAAAATTACAAAAAAAACCCCAACATACCAAGTACCCCACACCTCTATAGCGCCCCATCCTCTCCCCTGAGAGCTGTGAGGAGGCAGGAGAGCCAGGCACCCCCAAAAACAGGGAACTGATGAAGGAAAGACAAAGTGGCACTTTGTGCGTCCGGCTGACACGGTTCAATCGTTAAGTTGAACTCAGTGATCCTGCCCTGTCCTTCCAGCCATGCCCACCCTCAGGGGCCTGGCCTGGGGCAGCAGCGGCGACCCCCTCACACCCTGGTGTCCCCCAAAGCCTTAAGGAGCTGCCACAAGTGACAACACCTCTCCCCGGCGCAAGGGCCGCACAACGGCTTTCTTTCCCTGCTTGGGCAGGCCTGACACCCATGAGGGGGCTGCGGGCAGCCCCCGAAACGTCCCCTGGAGTGCGTAAAACCCTCACAACAACACCGACCGCACTCGGCCGCGGTTCTCGCCGCTGTGAGGGGGCCGCGCCTCCGCCGGGGGTTTTTATAGCGCCCGCCGCGCGCGCGCCCGGTCACGTGCCTCGCCCCCGATCGCCCCGCCGTGACGTCATCGCCGCGCGCGGCAGCATGGCGGCGGCGGTGGCGCCCGGCGTGGCGCCGGTTCGAGCCCGGTGAGTGCGGGGTCCCGAACCCTCCCGGGATGTGCCCGATCCCCTCTGTGACCCACCCCCCAGAACGGGCTCGGCCCCTTCATAACCTCCTCTGGTATGTGCGCGGTCCTTTCATAAACGCCCCGGTAGGTCAGCGACCCCTCCATGACTCCCCCAGTCCCTGCCTGGTCCCTTATAAACCTCCCGGTACATTCCTGATCTCTCCATATCCCCTTCCACTACATTCCCAACTCCTCCATAATCCGCCAGTACGTACCTGGTCCCTCCATAACCCCCCAGGTACCTTCCCGACCTCTCCACACCCCCCCAGTGCCTGCCCAGCCCCTCCTGACCCCCCTTTTCCATGGACACCCCCTTCCCACCCAGGTTCCTCACCTCCAAGGAGCAGTTCCACGCCTACCTGCGGGCAGGAGGCAAGGAGGAGGAGGAGGAGGAGGAAAAGGAGGAGAAAAAGGAAGAGGAGCAGGTCAGCAGCGCCCAGAGTGAGCCCCCAGCCAAGAGGGTGAAGGCAGAGGAGCTCGGCCAGGATGGGGAAAGCCGAGGGAATGCTGGAGAGGAGGAGAAGGAGCAGCCGGAGAAGAAGAGAGCGCGGGGGCAGAACAAGAGCCGGCCGTGCATGAAACCCAGCTCGTATGAGCAGAGCAGGCTGTGCCCCTCGGTGACACAGGTGGGACACAGGGCCCCGCTCTGCCTGGGTCAGGTGGGGTTTTGGGAAGGAATTCCTCCCCGGGATGGAATTCCCAGAGCAGCTGTGGCTGCCCCTGGATCCCTGGCAGTGCCCAAGGCCAGGCTGGACGGGATTTGGAGCATCCTGGGCCAGTGGAAGGTGTCCCTGCAGGTGGGACTCGTTGGGATTTATGGTCCTTTCCACCCCAAACCAGCCCAGAATTCCATAAAAGCCCACCGGGAGAGGGTGACATGCAATGAGCTGAGCGTCACAAGCGTCACCTTCCCTGAAGTGTCTCCATCCCCTCCAGCGTGTCCAACCCTGGGACCATTCCCACCCTCACCTGGGTGACCTCAGGTGCTCGGAGCAGCTCCGGGCTGCGCTGCTCCATGCCCACCTTCCCCCTGCTCCGTGTTTTCCCCAGGGCTGTGCCGGGCAGTGCCACTTCGGGCCGCGCTGCCGCTTCCTCCATGACGTGTCCGAGTACCTGGCGGCCAAGCCGGCGGACCTGGGCCGGCGCTGCGTCCTCTTCGACACCTTCGGCCGCTGTCCCTACGGCGTCACCTGTCGCTTCGGCCGGGCGCACCTCGGGGACGGCCACCAGAACCTGGTCAACGCCGCCCTGGCCCAGCAGTGGGAGGGGAAGGTGCTGGTGAGGAACAGCCTCTCCAAGGAGCTCCAGCAGCGGCTGCGCAAGAGGAAGTTCTCCTTCTGGAAAGCCGAGGAGTTTCTCCGCGCGCTCCGCGGTGGGAAGGGAGGCAAAGCTTCGGGTGGCTCCATGGAGGTGTCCAACTGCACTGCACCCCACGAGGGCCTGGGGGACAGCCCTGTGCCGCAGGAGCAGGGAGAAGATCCCAAACCTGAGGCCCTGCAGAACTCCCAGGGAGCTGAGGATGCTCCCAAACCTGAGGCCTTGCAGAATTCCCAAGGAGCTGAAGATGCTCCCAAACCCGAGTCCTTACAGAACTCCCAGGGTGCTGAGGATGCTCCCAAACCCGAGTCCTTACAGAACTCCCAGGGAGCTGACAATGCTCCCAAACCTGAGGCCCTGCAGAACTCCCAGGGTACTGAGGATGCTCCCAAACCTGAGGCCTTGCAGAATTCCCAAGGAGCTGAGGATGCTCCCAAACCTGAGGCCCTGCAGAACTCCCAGGGTACTGAGGATGCTCCCAAACCCGAGGCCCTGCAGAGCTCCCGAGGAGCTCCCTCCATCCCAACCCTGGGCCCGCTGACAGATGAAGACGTCACGAAGTTGCGGCCATGTGAGAAGAAGAAGGTGAGAGTCCTGTGTGTCCTGATCCCATCCTGGTGGAGATTCCATGTGGAAAGATGGAAGAGAAACCCCCTGGAGAGCCTTCAGCTGGGGGAGGCAGGGAGAACATTTCTTATATGCGGGAGGAATTCTTCCCTGTAGGGGTGGGGAGGGGCTGGGATGGAATTCCCAGAGCAGCTGTGGCTGCCTCGTCCCTGGGAGTGTTCAAGGCCAGGCTGGACAGGGCTTGAAGCACCCTGGGATAGTGGAAGGTGTTGCTGCCCATGGATGATCCTTAAAGTCCTTTCCAAGCTGCACCATTCTATCATTCCATAAAAACCGTTGCAGCTCTGCTAAGCAGCTCCTCTCCTCCATCCCTGTTTTCCAGCTGGACATCCAAGGCAAGCTCTACCTGGCTCCACTGACCACGGTAGGTTGATGACTCCACCCTTGTGCCAAAATTGGATGCTGTGGCACAATTGGAGCAGAGCAGATCTGCCGACAATCCCTGTCCCTGCTGTCCCTGGCAGTGTGGAAACCTCCCTTTCCGACGGATCTGCAAACGTTTCGGAGCAGATGTCACCTGTGGGGAGATGGCTGTGTGCACCAACCTGCTCCAGGGCCAGTCCTCCGAGTGGGCTCTGCTCAAACGCCACCACACCGAGGACATCTTCGGGGTGCAGGTGAGCGTTACCACCCCGTAACCCATCACTTTCCCAGAGGAAAAGCTGCCTCTGGAATTCAGGGAAGCTGTTGTTCTTTGGCAGCTGGAGGGAGCCTTTCCAGACACCATGACCAAGTGTGCAGAGCTCCTGAACAGGACAATCGACGTGGATTTTGTTGACATCAACGTCGGGTGTCCCATTGACCTGGTCTACAAGAAGGTGAGAAGTTCTTGGTGCATTTTCCTTCTCCCTCATCCCGTGCTGCCTGATTGCTTTTTCCAATCTCCTCCAGAGCTCCCAGTTCATTTGTGGGCAGTAGATCTCAATGAGAAAAGGAATAAGCTGCTCAAGGAGCAGGGAATGGCCATCTCTGCCTGGCAGGATTTGGGAGGGAAAATCATTCTGGATTTTTTTTTTTGGCTGAAGGATCCACTCTCCCCAAACTTTGAGATGCTCCAGGCCTTACCTGAGCAGCTCCAAGGGCTCTCCACCGTGTGAGGAAAGTCCTGAGTGTGCCATGTTGTGTCCCCCAGGGAGGAGGCTGTGCTCTGATGACTCGCTCCAACAAGTTCGAGCAGATCGTCCGCGGGATGAACTCGGTGAGTTCCGAGCACCTGGAGCCGAGCTGGTGGAGCCCAGTCCAGCCTGGCCTCACCTTCCCTCCTCTGCAGGTGCTGGATGTCCCGCTGACGGTGAAGATCCGGACTGGGGTGCAGGAGAAGGTTAACGTGGCTCACAAAATCATCCCCAGGATCCGGGAGTGGGGAGCGTCCCTGGTGACGGTACGGGGACGGATGTGTGGGGTTGGTGGCTGGGGAATTCTGCCTGGACATCAGATGAGGATGACCTTCCCCTGCCTTTTGGTGCCCTCTGCTAATAAAAGAGGGAAATTCAGGTGTTCCTGAGCCTTGAGTCCGTGATTGTGGAATCCCAGAATGGTTTGGGAAGGGACCTTAAAGCTGATCCCATCCCACCCCACTTGCCGCTGCTCCAGGGTGCTCCAGGCCCTGTCCAGCCTGTCCTTGGACACTGCCAGGGATGAGGGAGCCACAGATGGTTCCTGCAATGCTCTGGAGCAGAAGTTTCCCCCGGTGAGGAGCGGGGAATTGGGATCAGCTCTGTGTGGGGATCGGTTCCAGCCCACAGCACCTTCCCTGGGGAGAGCCGCTTCTCGCTCTGCCTCACAAAAAGCCCAGACATCACCCCAAAAGCCTCCAGCCCTTTCAGCTCCGCTCAGCCCCCTGTCAGCACCCAGAGGCAGATCCAGAGCTAAATCCCAAGGGATCCCTTACCCAGCTCTGCTCACCCCGCTCTCTCAGCACCCATTGATCCCGATCCCAATCCCAAGGCCGATCCCGAGGCTCCCCGCCCCATGCCAGGGGTGTCAGTGCCCCCTGTCCCTCCCTGCCCGTGCAGCGAGGTGTCCCTGGCTCTCTCCACAGCTGCACGGGCGATCCCGGGAGCAGAGGTACACCCGGAGCGCAGACTGGGAATACATCGCCGAGTGCGCCCGCGTCGCCAGCCCCATGCCCCTCTTCGGTACGTGGGGCTTCCTTTCATTTCAAATCCCTTCAAAAGTGGGAAAGAAGAGGTGTTCCCAAGGATGCTTAGCGTGGGGAAAAGGTGGGAGCATCCTTGGTGCTGCTGACGTGGTGCCAAAGGGAAGGGAAGGGTTTTAAAGGTGTTTTCCTGCCCCTGTGGCACAAAATCCCTAAACCTTCAGGGAAATGAGCTGGGAGTGAAGCAGGAGAGAGGAGAAGGCTCTTTTTTTCCTTGTAAGGGAACATCCATCAGAAACATCCCTGGGAATCCAAACCAGGAGCCTCTTTGGACCATCTGGCTCTTGGACGTTGTGTCCATTTTGAGTTTTATCCCATGCCTGGATTAGCTCACTTTGACTTGTCCTCACGGATCACTTTGACCTCTGGCTTCTCCCTCCTTTCCGGGCAGGAAACGGGGATATTTTGTCCTACGAAGATGCAAATCGAGCCATGCAGATGGGAGTTTCTGGAATCATGATTGCAAGGCAAGTGCCTGTGTTTCCCTTCACTCCTGAGCTCTGGTGGTTCGAGAGGAACAACAACAAAAACCAAAAACAACAAAAAAAAAAAGATTTAAAAAAAAATCCCTAAACAAACCCAAAACATGGAATTTCCTCTCAGTGAAACCACTCTGAAAATTGTTAAAATCAATTTGTATCGGTTGGAACTTCTTGTTGGGATGGAAAAGGAGATTTAAAGCAGAATTGGCTGGGAAATCAGTGCTGGAAAGTGTCTCAAATCTTCAGGAGCATCAGTGACGGGAATAACAATCCCCCTTTTTCTTTGGCTGCAGAGGGGCACTCATCAAACCCTGGCTTTTCACGGAAATCAAGGAGCAGAGACATTGGGATATCTCCTCCAGCGAGAGATTTGACATCCTCAAGGACTTCACCAACTACGGCCTCGAGCACTGGGGGTCAGACACGCAGGGAGTGGAGAAAACCAGGAAATTCCTGCTGGAATGGCTCTCCTTCCTGTGCAGGTAATGCTGCCCAGCCAGGAGGATCATTAAGCAATAATTAATGGATTCCCTAGCGCTCGCTGCTGTTGCATTTTGTTTTATTCCAGGTACATTCCAGTTGGATTATTGGAACATCTACCTCAGAGAATCAACGAGCGGCCGCCCTATTACCTGGGGAGGGATTACCTGGAGACCCTCATGGCCAGCCAGAACGTGGATGATTGGATCAAAATAAGGTAATGAAGCATCAAGATTCGTTTAAATTGCTAAAAAGGGATATGGCAGAACCCCTGTAGAGCCACAGGGCCTGGGACTGAACACTGACCCCTCCTTGGGTTTGGTTTTGTTGTTCTTTTTTCCCTGGAAGTGTTCAAGGCCAGGCTGGACGTGGTTTGGAGCAACCTGGGGTAGCGGGAGGTTACCCTGCCCATGGCAGGGTTGGCACTGGGTGAGTTTTTAAGATCTCTGGATTAATTCTATAATTGATTCTTCCTCCCAGCGAGCTGCTCCTGGGCCCCGTCCCGCCCAGCTTCACGTTCCTGCCGAAACACAAGGCCAATTCGTACAGATAGAGCTGGCCAGGCCCTGTCCCGCGGCGTCAGGAGGCGTTTGGATGGGCTGTGAGGGGAGCGGGGCTCCTCGGCTGTGCTGGCAGCTGGAATAAAGCTGATATTTTTAGAGGCTGGTGGTTGTTTTTGCCTTCCTGCCCCACATCCCCCCAGCAGACGAACACCCGTTAGTGAGGGGATCTTTGCCTCCGGTTCGCAGCCAGAGCTGTCCCAGCTGCCCCACATCGCTGAGAAGGAGGCCTCAGCTCCCACCTTGGGAGTGACAAAACTCCCAGGACGAGGAGCAGCAACGTCCCCACAGCGCTTCTGCTGTCCCCCACAACCGAGGTGACACGGAGTTGATGTTCCAAAGAGAAGCTTTTCAAAGAACTCTGAACGCTCTGGGGACAGCTTGGGGGGTCTCAGCAGTGTCCCCACGCCTGAGGGACCCCAGTGGCACCAGCAGAGTGGGGAGAGCGGTGGTCCCAGCACTGCCGACATCCATCATGGCCACTTCCACAGGGATATCCCCAGGCAATGACAGCTCCTCAGCCACTCTGCTGCCGCAAAACCGAGGTGGAAGGGATGGGGCAGGGCTGGGGCACCGCGGGGATCCCGATCTCGCCCCTTCACAAACTTCTGGCCGAGCTGCTGCCTCGGTAGGTGTCATGGCGGCCTCCTGTGCCTCGGTAGGTGTCATGG
>JANEHK010000162.1:0-10843 GCA_025960845.1 Tachycineta bicolor | reverse complement strand
CCACAACCCCACACTGACCATCACCCCACAGTGATCATCACCCCTCACGGACCATCACCCCACAATGACCATTGTCCCACAATGACCATTGCCCCACACTGACCATCACCCCACACTGACCATCACCCAACCAACCACAACCCCTCACTGACCATCACCCCTCACTGACCATCACCCCACAGTGACCATCACCCCACAGTGGCCATAACCCCATAGTGACCATCACCCCACAATGACCATCGCCCCACAATGACCATCGCCCCTCACCATCCATCACCTCACAACCCACCATCACCCCACACCCACCATCACCCCACACTGACCACAACCCCTCACTGACCATCACCCCACAGTGGCCATCACCCCACAGTGACCATAACCCCTCACTGACCATCGCCCCTCACCATCCATCGCCCCACACTGACCATCACCCCACAGTGACCATCGCCCCTCACCATCCATCACCTCACAACCCACCATCACCCCACACCCACCACCCCAGCCCAACACAGGGCTCTGGGGGCACCCCGAGGGTCTCTCCCCTCACCCAGATCTGCAGCTTGATGCGTTTGTCGTTCCGGTAGATGGTCTTGACCTTGAAGTCGATGCCGACGGTGCTGACGAAGGCGGGCGTGAAGGAGTCGTCGGCGTACCGGAACAGGAAGGAGGTTTTCCCGACGCTGCTGTTGCCGATGATCAGGATCTTGAACATGTAATCGAAGTTCTGGTCCGAGGACTCCTTCTGCCCATAGCGGGAGTCGGTAGCGGACGCCATCTGCAAGGTGGGGCAGAGGCCGTGACGGAGCCGCCGGCGGCGCCAGGCCCCGCTTCGGAGCCGTTTCCCGGCACCACCGGCACGGGATCGGGAATATTTTGGTTCAGGACGGGCGATGGTGCGGCCATCGATGGGTCACTCAGCCCTCGAGGGCTGGGAGAGGCCACCTCCTGTCACCCCCAGAGCGGGGACGCGGGTAAATGTGGGGCACGTGGCCCCCGGGGTTTGCGGCGGCTCCGGGGGTTTGCCGTGGCTCTCGGGGTTTGCCGTGGCTCTCGGGAATTGCCGTGGCTCTCGGGAATTGCCACAGGATCTGCCGTGGCGTTGCTGGGGGGTGCGGCCGGGGCGCCGCAGCCTCTCCCGCATCTTCCCGGTGACAAAATGGCACCGGCAGCGGTGCCCCCGCACGCCGCGGCCAGCGCGGTGACACGGAGCCGTGGGGCATCACACAGCACCCTGGGCACCCTGGGGTGTCACACGGAGCCGTGGGGTGTCACACCAAGCCGTGGGGTGTCACACAGCACCCTGGGCACCCTGGGGTGTCACACGGAGCCGTGGGGTGTCACACAGCACCCCGGGGTGTCACACAGCACCCCGGGGTGTCACACAGACCCCTGGGGAGGGTGATGCCAGGCAGTGGGGCACAGAGGCAGGTGCTCAGCCAGGCTGGAGCAGGGGGATGCGGGACGGAGCGCGGGGATGCCGGGCAGAGGGGATGCGGGGCGCTGCGGGGAGGGGGTGCTGGGCGCTGATGGGCGTTTCGGGGTGCTGCTGGAGGGGGGGTTGATGGAGGGGCTCATGCAGGGGGTGCAGAGCGCTGCGGGGAGGGGGTGCTGGGCGCTGGTGTTTTTGGGGGGGTGCAGTGTTGGGAGGAAGGGGTTCAGGACGCTGACGGGGGGGTGACTGCGGGGTGGGGGGGTGCAGAGCGCGGCGAGGAGGGGGTCAGGGTGCTGATGGGGAGGGGGTCACCCCCTGCTCCTCCCCGCAGGCCCGACCCCGCTGCACCCACTCGGTCCCCGCCGCACCGAGACCCCCCCCCAGGCCCTGCGCAGCCCCCCCCCCGCGCCGCATCCATCATCATCATCATCATCATCATCCCCCCCCCACGCCTCCCGCCTCCTCCGCTGCAGCCGCCCCTCCCCTCCCCTCCCGGTGCCGGGGGGGTCACGGAGGGGTCCGGGGGGGGTCACGGAGGGGGTGTCACAATGGGGGGGTCCCGGGGGGGGTCCCGGGGGTGGGGGGGGTCTCACCTCTGCCGCTCTCGCGCCGCCGCCTCCTCCCCGCAGCGACTGCAGCAGATGCGGAGCCCGGGTGACGTCGGCTGAGGGGCGGGGCCCGCTATGCTAATGAGATCTGACGTCACGGGCGCGCCCCTGAGGGCGGCGCTGATTGGCTCGGCGGCGCTCTCTGATGGACGGCGGGCGGACGCGGGGAGGCGATCCCCCCCTCCCGGCGCGGTGGTGGGCGCCGCCCCCTCCTCCGGCAGGGCGCGGTGGTGCGGTCCGGCCGCGCTGCGAGGGGCGCGGGATGAACCAGCCGTGCACCGGAGGGGGAGCAGGGCGAACCATTCCCGCTCAAAGGGGGAGGGCGAGGTTTGACAGCCTCCCTGTCGCGACATGGCGCGCTATCGCGACGCCTTCCCCTAGGCCTGCAGTCGCGAGCAGCCTGATCCTTCCCGTGACGGGGCGGCTGGCGCTGAGGCGGGGCTGCTGCGCAGGTGGGCGGCCATGTCCTCCCTCGCCCTGAGGCTCCAGCGGGGATTAGGGCCGGCAGCATATGGCGGCCTCAGGGCAGCGGCACCGCCCTGCCCTGCCCGGGCCTGCCCTGCCCTGCCCGCGGCCCCGGCAGCCTCCCGAGCCCTGCCCTGCGCCGCCCGGGGGGCTCCGTGGCCTCTGTCCCGGTGCAGCTCTTGGCTCCTGCCCGGGCTCATCCCACACCCGCAGCCCCGGGAGCTGCGAGCCGGACACGGCGGGCACTGGGTGGGCAGTGGGGGCACTGACCGCAGCCCCCAGCACGGACAGCACGGACAGCACGGACAGCACGGACAGTCCAGCAGGGGATGGATGGGCTGGAGACAGGGATGGACACGGCCGTGGGGATGGACACGGGCTCAGGGAGGGATCCAGGCTCAGGGCTGCAGCCAGAATTCGGAAAGGATCCAGAATTAGGGAGGGATCCAGGCTCAGGGATGGATCCAGAATTAGGGAGGGATCCAGGCTCAGGGATGGATCCAGAATCAGGGTGAGATCCAGGCTCAGGGGTGCATCCAGAATTCGGAAAGGATCCAGAATTAGGGAGGGATCCAGGCTCAGGGACGGACCTGGCTGCTGTGGGCATTTTCCATCACTTTCCCCAGGCTTCCCCCCACCGCCCTCCTCATGCCGCAGCCCCCAAGCCAGAAACGGGAGCAAAAAGGGGCTTTTTCCACCAGCTCCTGCCCCGCTCCGGATTCGGGGCGTTCGAGAGCACAGGGTCTCCGCCTCTCCCTGTCTGAGGGGACAAGGGGACACCCAGCATCCACCAGGGACGGCACGGAGCCACCGCCAGCCCACGCAGGACCCGGCACTCCCGGCCAAACCCCTGGAAAACGTCTGGGCTGGGAAAGAACCATCGATTCCCGAGGCCTCGCTGCCTCCAGGGCGGGCAAAGGGGGGCGAGGGCCCCACGTGCCGGGGCAGTGCCACGGGTGGGGACGTGTTTGCGGAGATAAATCACCGTGGGCAGCAATGCGGAAGAGCCGGGGACGGGCTCCGCACCGCGCCAAGCCGGCGATTAAATATTTACCTTAGCAGGTCGTGTTTGCCAGTGATGGATCGGCGTTTCCAGGGAGGAGCTCGCTTTTGTTCCAGCACGGAGCCGGGCCCTGCCCGGTGCCCGGCGGGAGACGAGGCCGCCAACCACGCCGGTCCCCGGGGACATCGGCTGCGGCTCCCGTGACACAAAGAGGCGCTTACACCGCTCGTGTTTAGGGTGGAACAAACCGGGTTTAATCTCTGGAAGGTGGAGGAAGAATCCCAAAGGACCCTGCCCCAGGCAGGACACCGGAGATGTGGGGGGACAGGGAAGGGGGGGCGTGGTGGCAGCACCCGCCAGGGTCCGAAGTGTGAAATACAAACGGCGTTTTTGAGTGATCGCGGAGCAGAAATGCGGCTTTCCTCCCCCTCCCTGCCTCCCCCCAGAAAAATGCATCTTTCCGCCCCAAAAAACATGCGTGAGCCTCGGAGGGGCTCGTCGTAAAAAGTGAGCTACAAAAGGCTTTAAAAAGTGAACCTATCCCCGAATAAATAAACAAACCACCGAGCCTTGCCCGTGCCGTGCGCCGGTGCCTGGGGGTGCCTCGTGCTGGGGGTGCCACCAGCACCTTTCGCCCACCTGATCCCAGCGTGGGGCACCTGGAAAGGCGCTGGAACGTTCCCTCCTGCCAGCCCGTGGGGCGTGATGTCCCCAGGGCTGGGCTGGGGCCGGAGCTCGGTGTCCCCACGCCCTGTCTGAAGGGGACAGGGACGTTTCCCAGCAGCCAGGAGCAGGGAGAAGGCCGGCAGCGTCCTTGTGCCTGTCAGGACCTGCCCAGCTCCCGGACATGGACACAGCCCGGGTGCCTCCGAGTCCCGACAGTGCCAGCTCCCCGCTGTCCCCGGCACTGCTCAGGGCAGTGCCCAGTCCCACGTCCCCCAGCAGCCAGGGGACCCACGAGGGGATCTGTGCCGCTACGTGCCCAGGGACAGGAATGTGACGTTGCCCTCTGTGTCCAGGCACAGCCCCTGGCTGCCCTCAGGCCCTGGCACGGAGCACCCGCTGCCACCGTCCTCCAGCGCCCGCCGGTTGTCCACGTCCCTGGGGCCGGGGACGGGCGAGTCGCGGTCCCCGGGGCCGGGGGACAGGCGCTTGGTGTCGGCACACTCCGAGTCATCCGTGCCCGGTGTCTTGGAGCCGCTGTTGTCCTCGTCCAAGGGGCTCTCGGCCCCCTCCGGCTCCGTGTCCGACTCACCCTCCTCTTCCTCCTCCTCCTCCTCCTCCTCCTCCTCCTCCAGCGTCAGCTCGAACTGGAACTTGTCGGCGGCGGCGGGGGACACGGCGGGTGCCTCGGGCGGAGGGGAGGGGCTGCGCGGGATCATGCTCTGGTACCACTCCCGGTTGTCCTCCAGCGTGTCCAGCAGCTCCTGGGCGTCGGGGTGCACGAGGTCGGCCCACGTCTCCCACAGCGGGTGGGCGATGAAGTCGATGAATCCCACCTGGGGGGAGGCAGAGCTGAGCCCCCTGCCCAGCCCCACGCCCCCCCACCCCGCCCTGTCCCCAGGCTGTCACCCCACCTGGGACTTCTCCACGGAGGCGGTGTGCTTGTCACACATGGGGCTGATCTCCATGCCCTTCTCCCGCTCTCGGTCTCCCTGGTGGAAGAACTCCACCATGATGCGGTCGGTCCACTGCCGGTACAGCTCCAGAGGCTTCGTGGGGTTGCTGAGGTCGGCGCAGTGCACCATGTTCTGCAGGACCTGCGGGCGTGGACGCCGTGTCCCCCGGGGCCGCCCGCGCTGTGGCCTCCCGGTCGGGTTTGGGAGGGTGGTGGCAGCGAATGGGACATCCCGACAGGCCAGCGTGGACACCTGCAGCACTGGGAAGGGTTCCCCGGGTGTGTCCTCACCTGGATCCGGTCGGAGTAGTTGTCCAGCAGCAGCACCCCCAGGCTGGTCACCTTCTTGGTCTCCACCATGGTCTTCAGATCGGCCAGCAGGTTCATGTGCTTGGACATGTCCGTGGCCAACACCTGGGCAGGGAGAGGTGGGAACGGGTCTCAGCCTGATCCCCCAGCCCAGACCCCACCCTGGGGTGGTCCAGCCCCCCCATACCATGTCGATGACCATTTTACGGAGCGTCTGCCTCTGCTTCCTGCTCAGGTTCTGGAAGATGTCGCAGTTCTCCTCCTGGAGGAGCTTGAAGCCCACGGCCAGGTGGTGATTCTCCAGCACCGAGGCGTCGTTGTACATCAGGGCCAGCTCCGAGTCTGTGAGACGGCACTGGTCACCCCGGGGTGACTCCTGGGGTCCCCCAGCATCCCCCAGGTCCGTCCCAGCGCCCCGGCTCACTGGTGTTGATGAGGAACTGGTTGGAGACCCCGGGGTGGTCGACGTCGTGGATGGCGCTGGCGAAGATGGCAGCCATGATCTCCAGGTCCGTGAAGACAGCCTAGGAACGGTGGGGAAAGCCATCGGGGACGCGTTAGGGCCCCGCCAGGCACACCTGGGCGGCCTCAGGTGACCGGGCATCACCTCCAGCGCAGGCGTGGACAGGAGGACGTGCGTGGACTGCGCCACGTCGGCGGCGTGCAGGTTGTTGTGGTAAGCCACGTCGGCGTGGTAGTGGTCCTCCAGCGTCAGCATGTAGGTGATGAAGGTGTTGACGGGGATGCGGAAGGTCTTCATCAGGTCACGCTCCTGCGGGGAGGCAGGAGGTGGCTCGGCGCCCTGTGGGCACGGGCACGGGGACACCCCGGCGGGACGCTCACCTGGAAGATGCTGTACATGATGACGGTCAGCGGGCGGTTCCCCGAGTACTCGGCGACTTTGAACACGTCCAGCCCCCACTTGTTGGTGTCCTCCAGCTCCTGGGGACCAGAGGGACAGGGATGCGTGGGGGGGCCGGCGCTGGGGACCCCGCGGCCGGGGATGGGGGTCACCCCTGCCGGCGCCCACCTTGGCCAGCAGCGCCTCGCGGTCCGTGCGCACCCCGAAGCGGGGGATGCCGGCGGCGGCCAGGCTGGAGCTGTGCTTGAGCTTCCTGACGCCGCTGATCTGGGACATGGGGCGCTTCCTCCGCTCCTTCTCCTTGTCCTTTGCCAGCGCCGAGGGGATCTCCACCTCGTGCTGCTTGTCTGGGGTGACACGGGGGAGGCCGTGAGCGGGGCAGGAGCAGGAACTTCACTGCCAGCATCCCCCCGGGTCACGCCGAGGACAGGCACAGGTCACACTGTGACAATTCCGGGGGCTGCAGCGCTTTGCCTCATCCCCATCCGCACATCTGCCAGGGGACACTCCTCCGGGCACACAAGGATGGCCCCAACAGCCCCAGTGCACCAGTACACACCAGTATGAGCCAGCACTCCCAGCCAGGACAAATGCTGTGACACCTCCAAGGCAGCAAATCCCACTGGGGCACCTGGAAAACCCCTCCCCGGTCCCCCCATTCCATTCCTCCACACGAAGCGAGTGGGGCCCTGCGCTGGCCCCATCCCCGTGGGCACCCCAGCTCTCTGGGGACACTGCTGCCAGCGGGGAGGTGACCCTGGGGCGGGGGGCTCCTCACCCAGGAAGGTGCTGGAGATGTACTCGGACACCTGGTTCCCAGAGCGGCTGGTCTCCGAGAGGTGCGTCAGCTCCCGGCTCAGCATCCGCTTGAACTGCGGGCGGTCGGCAGGGTCAGAGCTGTGGGGGGCTGGCAGGACATCCCGGGGGGGCTCTGGGGTCCCCGCGCCCACCGTGACAGGGTCCCCTTTACCTTGTTGGAGGCCATCTCGCTGACCGAGTGCCTGGTCTGCAGCGTCTCCAGCTGGTCCAAGCACCAATCCAGCTCCTCCAGCGTCTCCCGCGAGAGCTTCTGGTGGGCATCTTCTGCTGGGGGCACCCGCCGGCTTGGCAAGGGACCCGCCAGCAGCGCTGCCGGGCGGGCTGGGGCCGCGCCAGGCCCGGGGGCTCACCGGCATGGGGGGTCACGGCTCGCCCCGAGGGGCGCGGGGGGGCGCGGGGGTCGTGCTCGGGCATCGCTGGGCAGCGCCGCGCTGTCCCCGAGGGGTGGCAGCCCCGGCACGCGGCGTGCCACGCTGTCCCCGCGGGGTGACAGCCAGCCCCGGGGGCAGCCGCGCTCCCGCGGGGCCCCGCTCGCCGCCGGGCTTTTATTAATGGAAGCTTTGACGTCAACGGGAGCTTTTCCACCGCCGAGAAGGGCGGCCAGGCGGGAGGAGCCGCCGAAAACCAGACATGGATCCCGAAGGGCAAAGCCGCAGCTCTGCCTCGGCTTGAGGGGGGCTGTTGCTGCGCCCTGGGGACTCAGGGAGGGCTCGGCCCAAAATCTCCCCGACCGCCCGCTCCCCGCGGCACTCACCGGAGAGGCTGGCCTTGCTCCCCGAGGGCAGGCTGCTGCTCGATCCTCGCCTGTGAAACGCACGGCGATGAGCGGCCGGGACCCCCGCGGCGGTGCGGGGTCGCCGCTCAGGTGACATCCTCGCCCCGCCACCCCCCTCCCGCTCACTTGATGCCGGCGCGGTCCTGGAGGTGGCTCAGGTTGCTGCGGACCGTGCGGAGGCTGGCCAGGACCTGGCGCGGAGAGAGGGGTCCGGGGTGGTGCGGAGCCCCCCGGGACACCCACGCGGGGCTGGGCGCGGGCCGCGGCCCCTCCCGGGCGGGGCACAGCGGTGGCACCTACCTGGGCAAAGGGTGTGACGATCATGTCTTCTCCATGCCTGCGGGAGCACAGCGAGCGTGAGGGGAGGGCAGGGGAGGGCAGCGGCGTCCCAGGGGAAGCGGCTGGGGGACACTCACAGGTCGCTGGCGATGGAGGAGTTGCGGGACATGGCTTTTGGGGACAGGTCGTAGTCGCTGTCGGAGCGGTACAGGAAGGACTCGCGGCGCTGGCCGTGGGAGAAGGTGCCCTGCAGGACCAGCCCCGCGCCCGGGCTGGCCTGGGGGTCCAGCGAGCCCCGGCCGAGGGGGCCATTCTCCAGGTCAAAGCTGTGAGGGGACAGCGGACAAGGCACGGGGACCTCAGCCCGGGGGATGCTGCCGGGTTCGCTGCGTTCTCTGCCCAGCACGCTCCGGCTTGTGGCCCTGTGGCGACACTGGTGCCCGGGCTGGCCCTGCTGGCTCCTCCAGCTGCTGCAGAGAACGGGCGCAGCTCGGGGCACGGGGACCATCCCAGCGACGCTTGGGACAATGACGAGCAGAGCCAGGCTGTCCCGTGTCGCCCAGCTGGGACAGGAGCCACAGCTCTGAAGCTCCCAGCTCCAGAGACCCCAGGAAGGGCTGGCTCCTGCCTGTCCCTCCCCGTACCTGTCACCAGGACCGTGGTCCCAAGTCCTCCAAAGCCCCAAAACCTCCTTCAGCCCCGTCTGGAGGGGACAACATCCCAGCCCCGGCACAGAGCCAGGGGACAGCGAAGGACAGAAAGCGGCGCAGAAGCCAAGCCCCGGCCCCTGGGGACGCGCTGGCACCCCAACAGGAGTCACCTGGGCAGCCGTGCGCACCCGGGGGGGGACAGGGGACGGGGACTGGTGACCCTGCCGTGTCCCCAGGCTGGCCGCGGCCGCCTCACCCACCCTGCTGCGCCCGGGGTCGTGGGAAAAGCTGCGCGCAGCAGGGACACGGCGAGGGCCGTCCAGCGCCGGTCCGTCCCGTCCCGCAGCCGCCACCGCCACCGCCACCGCCGCGGGGACGGGGACGGGGACGGGAACGGGAACGGGGACGGGGACGGGGACGGGGATGGGGATGGGGACGGGAACGGGGACGGGGACGGGGACGGGGACGGGAACGGGGACGGGAACGGGAACGGGGACGGGGACGGAGACGGGGACGGGGACGGGGACGGGAACGGGGACGGGGACGGAGACGGGGACGGGGACGGGGATGGGGATGGGGACGGGGACGGGGACGGGGACGGGGACGAGCCACCCCAGAGGGCCGGGAAAGCGCAGATGCCACTGGGGCCACCGCGTCCCCAGGCGAGAGCCCGGCACGTACCCGATGCAGGAGTGTCTCCGGGACGGGCAGCGGCTGCCCGGCAGCATCGTCCCGCTCCGGCGGCGCCGCTCGCTGTGGCGCGGCCGTCCCCGGCAGTGGCAGTGCCAGCCGGCACCGCGTCATGCCATCCCGCAGCCCCTTGTTTTCCTGCCTCGGCTTCCCATCCCCGATGGTACCGGCCGCACAAAGCCGCATTGTCCCTCCGACGGCCCCGCGGGGTTGATGCCCGCGTCTGTTCCCGGCCCCGTGCCACCACCCCTGACCCCGCTGTCACCGCTGGGGACAGCCCCGGGGGGACGGCGGCCCCTGCCACGGGCTCGGCGCCCAATTAACCCCCCTCGTTTCAGCGTTAATGACCTCGGAGCGGTGTCCGTGGCGGCGGGGGGGGAACGGGGCCGCTATTAATAGATGCTGTCGCTGCCGAGGAGGGATGTGCTGAGCCCCACGGCGCCCGCGCAGGTGGGGCCGGCGCCCCAAAACCGAGCGCACCGAGCCCCGAGGTGGGGAGGGGAGGGCAAGGAGGAGCAGCGGTGGGTGGGCTGGAGGGCAAAGCCCCCCCTCCGTCCCCACCGGGACGCCCGGCCGCGGGTCCCTGCCCGGCCATCGCTGCCACCAGCGTGTCCGTGCTCAGCCCCGCTCGTCCGGCCGCTGCCCCTGCCCGGCTCAGCCCCGGAGCGCCTGGGGACACCCGCTGTCCCCTCCTCGTCCCTGAGGACGTGCCACAGCTCCGTGGGGCTGCGCTGCCCCCATCCCGGCAGCGCAGCCCGGTGCCACCCCCCTAGGCGGGGAGCAGCCAGCGTCCCCCCCTTACCAGAGGGGATGCGCCACGGTGAAGCGCCGCTGCAGGCGGATGCTCTGGTTCATCAGCAGCTTCCTGAAGAAGACGGGGGAACCGCCGGGGGACGTGGCCGGAGAAGCCCCCGGCGAGCAGTGCCCGGTGGGCAGCATGGCCCGGCTCAGGGACCCCCGGGCGGGCGGCGAGGCCGCGCTGCCCCCGGCGCGGAGCAGGAAGCGTGCGGCCGTCCCGGCCCCGGCAGCCCCGGGAAACTTTCCATCCCCCTCCCGCCCTGCGCCTGGGAAATTAAACAACTGTCTGGCTCCGGCAGCCGGCGCAGGGAGCGCGTCCCCCCCCGGTGTGCCTGGCGGCCCGGGCACGTGGCCCCTCGCTGGCCCGGTGCCACCGGCCACCCTGCTGTCCCCGAGGCGGCAGCTGCTCCGGGAAGGGCAGCGGTGCTCTGCCTGGACACGCGGAAAAATGCCCCACGAAGCGCCCAGACGTAGAGAGGAGATGTGCCACGGTGCCACGGAGGGACAGAGCTGAGCACGGAGCATCCCGGACACG
>JANEHK010000161.1:228709-239989 GCA_025960845.1 Tachycineta bicolor | reverse complement strand
CCTTTGGCTAAACTTCCTGGAGAGGAAGCAGGCTTCCGTTTCAGGGGACGATTTTCAGCAGTTGTATTTTTATGGAAAGGACCATGGTTTCTTTCCTAGTGCTGAGAAAGCATTCTCTAAGGAGACTTGGAGCCAGTTGGGTGATCATTTGTTCCAGATTTTGTCTGCAGGCTACGATGCAGACGTGGTGGAGTTGGTGATATTCTGGAAACGGTGTGACATGGTGTTAGCAAGCTATGGATCTTCTAGTTGCAGTTCAGCGGGGGACCCCTCCAGCTTGGATGGTGAGGCTGAGGGGGAGGAACACCCTCTCTCGGAAGCCGACGCAGATTTCAGGTTTGAGTGCGTGGCGGAGCCCTCCCTTCCCCCCTAGGTCGCTGCACTGGGGGACGTTTCCATCCCGGATCACGGGTTCGGTTGGCTCCCCAGGGGTGGATGGGGCCCCCAGCCAGTTGGTCCTAGCTAACCGGCAGATGGGTGGGGACCTGCAGGTTTCTGGGGGTCCTGTGGAGCCGACTGTGCCAACTCCCCCCCCTCCCCCCCTTCCCTGAGCCCAGGAGGCGGAAGAGTGGGGGGGAGCCGCCCTCCCTCTGAGCCTTCCTGGCGCTGGGGTGGGGGGAAGGTGGGGAGTCGCTGGCCCCACCCGCGCCTCTGCTGGAGTCTAATTCTGTGATGACTCACTGTCCGCATTGTGGCACTGCCAGGAAATACCCCCTTGGGGCGGCAGAAGCCCCGGAGGGTGGGAATCTGATTGATTTTCTGTCAGACTCGGTCCCAATGGGCTGGGCGTCCATCCCAGCCCGCATGGAGCGGGCAGCGCCCGCTGTGGGTTTCCGTGTCACCGGTGGGACTCTGCTGGGGGCGGTGATGGCTGCTTCCCTCCCTGCACCGCCCCCACCGGGGAGGGGAGCCCTGGGCTGGCCCCGCTTCGTCCCGCGTCGGGTTCGCATGCCCTGCCTGGACCCGCGGCTGGTCTGGCCTGGCCGCTGTCGCCTCCCACGAACGCCAGGGCTGCGGCAAGTGCAGGCCCTGCAGTGTTCACCTTTGGCGCAGGTGGAGACACTGCCGTCATGAGGCTTGTACCTCCCTGGGGCAGAGGGCCCCCGGCTCGTGGGTCTTCTTCAGATGGTTTGTGGATTTTACCCCCGTGTCAGGTGACTGTACGTCTGAGAGATCATATGCAATTTTGGGGGGATGTGAAAGCCAAAATCGAGGAGATGGGTGATTATGACTTGGCACATCACCCCCTGGAGGGTGGAGATGGATTTTCTAGCCCTGCTGGTGCTGCAGAGACCGTGATATCGGGCGGTGTTGAGGTGCCTCCCAGTCAGGCATCTGCCCCTGTTCCTGTGGAGTCCACAGGAGAGGACTTAGCAGGTGCGGTCGCCTTCCCAGGAGGTTACCAGGCTTTCCCTGTGATTCGGGGTGCTTACTCATAACACCCATCAAGCTTTATCCTGGAAAGCCTTGAAGGATCTCCAGGATAAGGTTGGAAAATATGGGCTGGGGTCTGCTGAAGTCATGCAGGTGCTTTGAGTTTTTAATGCTGATGTACTGCCACCCTATGATATCCAGTGTCTGGCTCGTTCTTTTTCAGCCTGTTGAATACGACATCTTTGAATCCAAATGGACTCAGTTGGCAGGCAGAGTCATAGCGCAGAATACTACATTGAGTCAGCAGGATCCCAGGCGTGTGATTGGAACTGATGAGCTGCTGGGTACAGGCAATTTTGCTGATCTTCAAAAGCAGGTTGCCCCTTGACCCTCTTGTGCTCGACCAGTGCCAAAAAACCGGCATGGCAGCGTTGGTTCAAACCATAGAAATGGCTGCTCCGAAGGGGTCCTTTGTGACTGTTGTCCAGGGGGCTGAGGAACCCTTTCTGTGATTTGCAGAGAGGCTGACTGCCTCTGTTGAGAGGCAGGTGGAGGATCTGACTGCGAGGCCACTTTTGCTCAAACACCTTGTGAGAAGTAACTGTAATGCCGATTGTAGGAGGATCATTGAGGCCCTTCCTGGTGGTCCTTCTGTATCGCAAATGGCAGAGGCCTGTGCAAAGGTAGGCACCACAGGTTCTAAGGTGGCTGCCATGGCTACTGCTCTGTGACTGGCCTGGACAGGGTCGCAGGGTGGGCAGCGAAAGTAGAGGAATGCTCAGGCCAGCAAGAAACAGGGAAAGAAAGTACAGAGGGTGACAACTCCCTTGTTTTTGTGTGAAAGGCCGAATCATACCACGAATGTCTGTAAGGTGACAGTTCACGCTAATGGTCAGCTTTCATCGAGCTCGGGAAATGGGAAGAGGAGCATGAAGGAGAGATGCGCTCAGACACAAGCTTGTCTTCAAGCCCCAGAGCTGATGGAGGTCTGCTTGGCCAGCTTACAGCCAGCACCTGCGGCTCAGCAGGTCTTGATGTCTGCACAGCAGCAACGGTCGTCTTAGATTCTTGCGGAGTGCACAAAGTTCCCCTGGATGCCTTTGGTCCTGTGGGTGAGAGCATGAGTGCTTTCCTCATGGGGAGATCTAGTGCCACCTCTCAGGGTATCATTGTGCATCTGGAACTCATTGATGCAGACTTCATGGGACAAATTTATGCCATGGTTTCCACACCTACCCCTCCTGTCACTATCCCTGAAGGGACCAGACTTGCTCAACTTGTGCCTTTTAAGTCTTCTGTTCTCAGAGCAGAGATGGCGGCTTCGGACTGCTGTCCTGACCAAAGACCGTCCTGAGAAGGTGTGTACCCTGTCCATCCCTGGTGTGACACCCCCAGAGATCCACCTCTGCAGGCTCCTTGACACCGGCACAGACATAATGATTCTTTCCCTTGCCGCTTGGCCCCCAGAGTGGCCATTGGATCCGATGTAGACATCTGTCACAGGGTTGGCAGGAATGGGGCAATGCTATGTGAGCCAGCAGCCTGTGATGATCACGAACCCAGAGGGATAGACGGCCATGGTTTAGCCTCATGTCACAACTGAAATTCATACCAATCTCTGGGAGAGGGATGTTCTGGCCACGTGGGGGGTGTGCATTGGGAGGGATTTTTGATGGGGGCCACTGCGATGAAGGGCGCAGAGTGTCCTACGCCTCCTATACAGTGGCTGGTGGACAAACCAGTCTGGGAGAACCAGTGGCCCCTCCCTCAAGACAAACTAGTCGCCCTTCGTGACTTGGTTCGGGAGCAGTTGGACCAGGGTCATCTGGAGCCTTCTACCAATCCCTGGAACACTCCTGTCTTTGCATCAAAAAGAAATCTGGGAAATGGAGGTTGTTACAAGACCTCTGGAAAGTTAATGCCGTGATGGAAAGCATGGGGACGCTGCAGGCTGGTATGCCGTCACCCACCATGCTTCCTGCAGATTGGTCAGTCCTCATTGTGCATCTGAAGGAGTGCTTCTTTACAATTCCTTTGCATCCCGATGACAGACCTAAATTTGCCTTCTCGGTGCCAGCTATCAACAATGCTGAGCCCGCACAGCGATATCAGTAGAGGGTTTTACCCCAGGGTTGTGGCAACTTGCCAGCCATATGCCAATGGTATGTGGCCAGAGCCTTGTCAGGAGATCACAAGCAGTTTCCTGATGCTCATTTTTATCACTATATGGATGACATTGGTGGCTGCATCCACCCAAGATAATTGCTGAGGATACAGACTCAGCTGCTCAATGCTTTGCATTCTCATGTGCTGCAGGTGGCTCCAGAAAAGGTTCAGCAACAACCTCCTTGGAAATATTTGGGGGTCAAAATTTTGGAACGAACAGTCCAACACCAAGAGGCACAATTTGTGCATTCGGTGAAGACACTGAATGATGCCCAGAAATTGGTGGGTGTTATCAATTGGTTGCGTTCATATCTGGGACTGACCACGGCACAACTGTCTCCTTTGATTTGTTAAAGGGAGACTCTGATTTGTAGTCGCCTCACGCATTGACCCCTAAGGCACGTCAGGTGCTGGAGGAGGTTCAGCGAGCTGTTTCTGCTAGCCGAGTTTATTGCATTGACCCCTCCATTGATGTCACTGTTTTCATCACCACTCCAGATTTGCATCCCACAGGCATCATTGTCCAATGGAGTGACAAATGGTCTGATTCCTTGCACGTCTTGGAATGGGTCTTCCTGCCCCATCAGCTGCAGAAGACAGCAACCACATTGTTTGAGCTGATTGCTCATTTAATAATCAAATACCAGCAACAGTGTTTGCAATTAATGGGTGCGGATCCTGCAAAGATCGTACTCCCAGTACAGCGGGAGGACTTTGACTGGAGCTTTGCAAACAGTATTTATCTGCAAAGTGCTCTGGTGTTGCAGTGTCCGTCCTTGCGCTTGCAGCGCGGCCGCAGGCTAGCTCAGTTATGCACTGCAGCAGCGTAGATGGGTCGGGGCGGCACGTCGGGCGAGCCGCCTCCTCCCCTGTGGGATCTTAATTCCCCCGCACCAACGGCGAGTGGACCGATGTAGAACACAACCGCGGCGGCCGAAGAAAGGGCGACTCCTCCAGGCAGGGCAAAACAGCATTTATTGCAGGGAGATAGAGTACGGAGCTCAGCACTCCCTGATCCCCTGCCCAGAAGAGCAGAGATTAAAGCTTGACAACCACTTATAAACGGGGGAGGGCTGACAACGGGTCAGCCAACCAGGGAACACAGGGGTGGTAACAGGGGTGTCAACCTTTGAATCATTGACAAATCACAGAAGGGTAGGAGGGGATTCCCCGAGCACCAGCCTACCACTCGACACCTCTCCTGGATCTTTCCAGAATCCAGGGAAGGATCTCGAAGTGACAGACAGGGCGACCACGAGGAGAGGGGGGGAAGCTGACAGGGACAGGTGCAGGGAAGAAATGACTGACATATAACTGACTTTTCTAACTCTGGGCAGACAGGTTACAACCAATACAAAAAACAGGGGGGTACAAGGAACAAACCATTACAGAAAAGTCAATATAAATTACATTAAATAAATAAAAACAAAAACGCACACCACCACACTCTGGAAAATTTTTCTGGACAGATCACTTATCATCTGCCCAGCCACACACTATTACAAATGGCAAAATTTACAGAAATTTCCTTGCGGCCCAAAACTAGTCAGGAGCCTGTGTAAGGACCCACCATTTCTACTGATGGTTTGGGAAGGACAGGGAAGGCCATTGTTACTTGGAGGGATGGATCTGAGTGGCAGGTTCTGGAAGGTCATGAGGATGGGTCAGCCCAATTAGTTGAATTGAGGGCTGCTCTCATGGCATTTCAAAAATTTTCCCAGGAACCTTTCAATTTGGTCACGGATTCCGCCTATGTGGCCGACGTGGCACAGCGGTTGGGTCATTCAGTTTTGAAGGAAGTCAGCAATGCTGCTTTGTTTCATTTGCTGAGGACCATGTGGTGTGCCATTCAGGCCCGAGTTCATTCATACTGCATTCTGCATGTGAGGAGTCATACCAATTTGCCAGGGTTTGTACCGAAAGGTAATGTGAGGGCTGACAAGTTGGCTAACCCAGTGTAGGTAGCACCTCAGCCTGGTACACTCATGCAGGCCAAGGCATAGCATGGGTTTTTCCATCAGAACACATATACTCTGCAGAAGCAGTTTCAGTTGCCGTTAACTGAGGCCCGTGACATTGTCGAGTCATGTAACGACTATCACGCACTTGCTGAGTGTGCTGGCTTGAAGGCGAAACCAGTGAGAGACTCCAAGTCAGAAAAAAAAAAACAAAACAATTTAATAGGAGAGGGAAAAAAAAAAAAAAAAAGTAAAATAAAATAAAACACAAGCAATGGTACAAAAGATCACTGACAGAGTCAGAATACAACCTGAAACCGTGGTGGTAGCAGTCCAGATGAAGTGGTCTTGTTGAAGCAGTGTTCTTGCAGAAAGGTCTGGTAGCTCTTGTCCTCTGGGAGTCCAGTGGGTAAGGCTGCCTGTGCTGTCCCAAAACCCAGATTATATCCAGGTGGGAATGCCTGGCTCCTCCCCCTGGGCAGAGCATCTCACAATGGGCTGATATCATTTTATCAGTCTTGTAATGGGTCCTTGATTGCTTATCAAACAGAGATAGCTCCTGGGGGGAGTTATCTATGAGTCATGCAGGAAGGCATTGATGGGCCATTAACAGAAGGTAGTCTGGAGGGAAGGGGCAAGAGTAACAGTGGTGCACAACATTTCATGTAGATGGTGATAGAATACATACTTTGGGCACATTTTACATTGTAACCTAGGACACTGAGCCTTTGCTGGCAGGGGTAAACCCCAGAGGCCTTAGGGCCTTGGAGCTTTGGCAGACCAATGTCACCCAAGTTGCCAAGTTTGGCCGGCTCAAGTATGTGCATGTCACGGTGGACACGTTCTCCTCTGTGATGTGGACTTCTGCTCACACTAGAGAAAAGACCTGTGATGTCATTGCCCACTGGAGGCAGGCCTTTGCTGTTCTAGGCATTCCTTCTGCTGTGAAGACTGACAATGGTCCTGCTTATGCCTCGCAGAAGGTGCGGCAGTTCCTGCAGTTGTGGGGTGTGTCACACAAGTTTGGTATCTCTCATTCTCTGACTGGTCAAGCTATTGTAGAACACGCTCATGGTACTCTAAAGTGGGTTCTTCAAAAACAAAAATGGGGAATGTAGGGAGAAACCCCGCACAGTCGGTTGGCAAAAGCTTTGTACACCATCAATCACCTTACGGTGCCACAGAATTCTAATAATCCTGTCATTTTGAACCATCATCTTTCCTTACAGGCTTCGGACGAGCCGCATCGGCCTTGAGCGAAGGTTCGGGTGTGCAATTTAGTCACCAAACAGTGGGAAGGTCCCTATGACCTTATTGCTTTGGGGCGTGGGTATGCGTGTGTATCCACAGATAGTGGGGTACGCTGGGTACTGGTGAACAGTGTTCGTCATGACCTGCAACTGCAAAGGGAAAATCCGGCCGATAGGCAAGCTGGAGACCATGACCAAAATGAAAGTCATCAAGTGGATGAACCATCGAGTGATGACAGATGCAGACGACACGAGTGATCACTCCGATGCTCCCTCCACAAGCAGATACTGAACATTGTTCATTTTTCTTTTTCATTTTCATTTTTCTTTTTTGTTTTCTTTTTCTTTAGTGGAAAAAGGGTGAGATGCTGCCCTAACCTTTTCAGCCTTCTGATATTTTGCATTTTTGTAGTGGCGTTTCTCATGATTGTAACACAAACAAAGTGATTGTTTTCGGATTCCCTTCTGAAGGAGGAGCAATTGATAGACTTCTAGTTTGACCAGTGGGGTTGGAGAGGTGGTAACCTTGTTCTCCAATCCCTGGTCATTGTCCAGAATCTATATAAATCGAGGTCGAGAAATAAATGCGCTTTTTTTGCTCTGACAACCTGACTGCGTGAGTGTCATTCTTTTTGCGTTCATCTAGTGACAATGATGTTTCAATAATTGTGCAACCAAAGTTAAGTTCATCCCTATAGGCTGTAGAGGTTCTAATATTATTTTTTTTGTGGGAGGGAGAATTTGGGAAAAAAAAAAAAAAAAACAACAGGCTTAAGCTTAAAAATGAACAAAAATAGTTTTATTAGCATATATTAAAAGAATGAGAAAAAAAAGTTGAGAAAAAGAAAATTTAAACTAAAACAGATTGATACTTTCCTCTTACAAACTATTAACTTTCTTATTGAACAGCATAGAAAGACACAACTTAGGATTTCCAGTCAGTTTCACTATTTAGACATAACTACTCATTACTTTTAGAAGAGTCTCTCTAAGATCTTTTATGAAGACATTTGCCACAAGACAAAATAGTCCAGGGCTCTCAATGTCACACATCTGCTGCCGCCCGGAGTTTTTGCAGACTGTGATGTTCTATCAGCAGAGGTTCTCAGTGTATTTGGGGTACTATTTACCAATACTTCTTCTAGTCTAAAATCATCTTTGTCTCAAAGGCTGAGACCTCCTTTTTGACCCAGGAGCGGGGGTTTCAAAGTTCCTAAATAAATCTCAATTACATCAGTCCTTAATTTTGATTAGAATTAGCATTCTACTCAACAATACTATGATGCTGCAAAGAACAGTCCATTTCTCCATAATTTACCTTAGAGAAGTCCAGTTAAAAATGTCCACTTCTTCAATCCTATTCCAATATTATTAGTTCTTTCACTTCTCATCTAACTGACTTCATGCACTGTCTGTTCTAGTATTCTTTGTTTTCTTTCTTCTTTCTCTCAAGGAGTTGTGCTTTAAAAGTTCCATGTTGCTAGTAAAGGGTTAAATCCGCTTGGGCTTGCAAAAGGCCACATGCAAGCGCCAAGGCTGCAGGAACTGAAGAAAATGCAAAGCTGTGCTGATGGAAGAAGCTGGTAGATGTCCTTTTTTTCCACTCCTCGGTCTCATCCAATGTGGCTCAGCTCAGAGTTGTTTTGGAGCTGCAGGCTTTTTTTGCTGCTAGCAGCGATTAAGCTGGGCCATGTTTTGGCTCTTTATGCTGCAGTCTGAGGACATGATCAGCATTGTCGAACTGCAGCCACCCTTCTTCCCTTCTGGCAAGCAGGGGAAAGGGCTTAGCTGGCCTAGACCCTCTCTGTGAGGGCAGCAGCTTTCAGGGGCCCAGCTGGGCCTGGCCTAACTGCCCAGAAGGGCAGCAAGGCCCGATCCAGGGCTGGCCCGGCCAACTCCGATGTTACCTCATGGCAGATCCCCGAAGCGAGAGAGAGACTGATCAGCAGCAATTAGTTTTAAATGTCCCCTTGTCCCAGTTTGAAAAAGACACATGTCTGCTAGGGAGAGACAGGCCTCTCTAGGAATGAGGAGTTGAAATCCTTCCTTCCGTGTTATTATAATTTGGAAGATTAAAAAAAACTTTTCAGTCAGAGCTATGGGGAAAGGAATAACAGTCCTTTACTAGTAACTATAACAGGACAGACAAACAACAACAGCAATTATAATAATAATAAAACAGAACCAAGAACCCCGAGGGCAAATGGTGGAAGCTCCGGCACTGATGGCTGGAAGAGGTGGATTGTCCTCAGCGGGCAGGGGGGGTGTCCTGGCAGGCAAAGTGGGCAGTGCCGGAGAACCCGCAGCAGCTGGACCCAGGCTGACCCAAAAATCCAGCAGGGCAGCAAAGGAACTCCGAATTCCTGGGCGCTCCAACAGATGATAGAATTCCCAGGACCAGACTCCTCCGTTAACCGTGGACTCCAGGCAGCTACCAGTGACCCGACTGTTCTCCCCAGCAAACTGAGAGCAGTGAGCCCACCACCCTCAACTCCCGGGAGCTTTTTCCCTCCCCCAAAACTAAGTGATCGACTTCCTTTGTCAGGGTTGAGCACCCTTTAACTATTAGTATTTAGTCTCCTAGCAACTTATGGGGGGGGGGGGAAATTCTACAGGAAACTTAACCCTCAACATTATCCACCCTGAATTTTTTCCCATACCAACATATTATATTGAATTTAAACCTTTAAATAATATACATATATATACATGTGAATATAAATACAGATATAGTCACAGTGTTCACCGGAAAACAAGGTCCCCTTGAGGCATGCAGCAGGTCTCTCCATCCCTTTGCATCACCCACCATGTGCAGCCAGGTCCCTGAGCAAAAACAACCCCAGGAGCAGGATTATCTTTGCTGGAGGCAGACTTAATCTAAACAGTTTTTCCCAGCATTCCTCTCATGTGTACTACTGGAACCTTATCTCCATCTCTTGTTCTCAGGGGTTCAGATTGGGCAGGGCCTGCTCGGTTGGTGGAACCTCGAGTGTTCACTAACCAGGTGGCTTGTGCTAAATTAATCTCCCAGTTCTTGAAAGACCCCCCACCCAGTGCCTTCAAGGTGGTTTTAAGCAGGCCATTGCATCGTTCAACTTTCCCGGCTGCTGGCGCATGATAAGGAATATGGTACACCCACTCAATGCCATGTTCCCTAGCCCAGGTGTTTATAAGGCTGTTCTTGAAATGAGTCCCATTGTCAGACTCAATCCTCTCAGGGGTACCATGTCTCCACAGGATTTGCTTTTCAAGGCCCAGGATGGTGTTCCGGGCAGTAGCATGGGGCACAGGGTAGGTCTCCAACCATCCAGTGGTGGCTTCCACCATGGTCAGCACATAGCGCTTGCCTTGACGGGTTTGGGGAAGGGTGATGTAGTCAATCTGCCGGGCCGCCCCATACTTATACTTCAACCATCGCCCGCCATGCCATAGGGGCTTCACCCACTTGGCCTGTCTGATGGTAGCACACGTCTCACAGTCATGGATAACTTGAGAAATACTGTCCATGGTTAGATCCAACCCTTGGTCTCGTGTCCACTTATAGGTGGCACCTCTGCCCTGATGACCTGAGGCATCATGGGCCCATCGAGCTAGGAACAACTCTCCCTTGTGTTGCCAATCTAAGTCTATCTTTGACACCTCTATCTTTGCAGCTTGATCTACCTGCTCATTGTTTCGGTGCTCCTCATTAGCCCGACTCCTAGGGACATGGGCATCTACATGATGAACTTTGACAGGTAGCTTCTCTACCCGAGGGGCAATGTCCTTCCACTCATCTGCAGCCCAGATTGGCTCCCCCCAACGCTGCCAGTTGGCCTTTTCCACCTGTCCAGCCAACCCCACAGAGCATTGGCTACCATCCACGAATCAGTGTAGAGGTAGAGCTTTGGCCACTTCTCTCTTTCAGCAATGTCCAGGGCCAGCTGAACAGCTTTGAGTTCAGCAAGTTGGCTTGACCTACCTTCTCCTTCAGTGGCTTGTGCAACCTGTCGTGTGGGGCTCCATACGGCTGCTTTCCACTTTCGTTTCATCCCAACGATGCGGCAGGAATTGTCAGTGAAAGGAGCATAGAATGTTTCTTCTGCTGGCAGTTGGTTGTATGGTGGAGCTTCTTCAGCACGTCACTTGTTCCTGCTCCTCTTCATCCGTGAGACTCACAATCTGGCTGTACTCAGGAATGTGCATCCCCCAGAAACCTATGGCGCTTAGGAAAGCTTGTGTTTCCTTCTTGCTGGTCGGTGGAGACATTGCGGTGATCTTATTGATGGCCTCAGTGGGAATCTGCCGCCATCCATCTTGCCACTTTACTCCCAGGAACTGGATCTCTCGGGCAGGTCCCTTGACCTTGCTCTGCTTGATGGCAAAACTAGCTTTCAGGAGAATTTGCAGGATCTCTCTCAAACACTTCCATTGCCGTGTTCCCCCACACAGTGATGTCATCGATATACTGTAGGTGCTCTGGAGCCTCACCCTTTTCCAGCACAGCCTGGATCAGTCCATGGCAGATGGTGGGGCTGTGTTTCCACCCCTGG
>JANEHK010000161.1:150046-213709 GCA_025960845.1 Tachycineta bicolor | reverse complement strand
CATCCGAGATTCACCTTAGAGGCCTCCTAGATACGGGGGCTGACGTGAGCATTCTCTCCCTGGCTGCTTGGCCCCCGCAGTGGCCTTTGACCCTGGCAAAGACACCGATCGCGGGCTTCGGAGGAACGAAGCAATGCTACGTGAGCCAGAATCCCATGGCCATCACGAACCCGGAGGGACAGACAGCCATAATTTGGCCTCATGTTGCTGAGATTCCTCAGAACCTCTGGGGGAGGGATGTTTTGGCCGCATGGGGGGTGCAATTGGGAACGGATTTTTGATTGGGGCCACTGTGATGAAGGGCGCAGAGTGTCCCACGCCTCCTTTACGGTGGCTGGTGGACAGACCCATCTGGGAGAACCAGTGGCCCCTCCCTCATGACAAGCTAGTCGCCCTTCGTGAACTTGTACAGGAGCAGTTGGATCAGGGGCATTTGGAACCATCTACCAGTCCCTGGAACACTCCTGTCTTTTGTATCAAAAAGAAGTCTGGGAAATGGAGGTTGCTACAAGACCTCCGGAAGATCAATGCCGTGATGGAAGGCATGGGAACATTGCAGGCTGGTATGCCATCGCCTACCATGCTTCCTGCAGACTGGCCGGTCCTCATTGTGGATCTGAAGGACTGTTTTTTTACGATCCCTCTGCATCCCGATGACAGACCAAAATTTGCCTTCACGGTACCAACAATAAACAATGCAGAGCCCGCACAGCGGTATCAATGGAGAGTTCTTCCTCAAGGAATGCGGAATTCACCAATGTTGTGCCAATGGTATGTAGCCCGTGCCTTGTCTGGAGTTCGCAAGCAGTTTCCTGAAGCTCACGTCTATCATTATATGGACGACATTTTGGTGGCTGTGCCCACCCAGGATGAGCTGCTGAGGATACAGCCTCAGTTGTTGAATGCTCTGCATTCACATGGACTGCAGATAGCTCCAGAAAAGGTACAACAACAACCTCCCTGGAAATATTTGGGGGTCAAAATTCTGGAACAGACAATCCGTCACCAGGAGGTGCAATTTGTGCAATCGGTGAAGACACTAAATGATGCTCAGAAGCTGGTAGGTGTTATCACTTGGTTACGTCCTTACTTGGGACTGACCACAGCACAACTGTCTCCCTTGTTTGAATTGTTGAAAGGGGACACTGATTTAAAGTCACCTCGTGAATTAACCCCTGAGGCACGAAAAGTGCTGGGGGAGGTTCAGCAAGCTGTTTCGGCTTGCCAAGTGTACCGCATAGAACCTTCCATTGATGTCACTGTGTTCATTACCACTCCTGATTTACATCCTACAGGTATCATCGGCCAATGGAATGATGATTGGACTGATCATCTGCACATCTTGGAATGGGTCTTCCTGCCTCATCAGCCGCATAAGACAGCAACGGCGCTGTTTGAATTGATTGCGCACTTGATAATCAAGTGCCGGCAACGCTGTTTGCAATTGATGGGTGCAGATCCCTCAAAAATCATACTCCCGGTTCAGAGGGAGGAATTTGATTGGAGCTATGCGAACAATGTTTCGCTGCAAAGTGCTCTCGAGGGTTTTTCAGGGCAGATCACTTATCATCTGCCTAGCCACAAGCTATTGCAAGTGGCCAAAAATACTCAATTTTCTCTACGACCCAAAAATAGCCAAGAGCCAGTGCAAGGTCCCACCGTCGTCACTGACGGGTCGGGCAAAACAGGAAAAGCCATTGTTACCTGGCAGGATGGATCTGAGTGGCAGGTTTTGGAAGGCCATGAGGATGGGTCAGCCCAACTGGTTGAATTAAAGGCTGCTGTCATGACATTTGAGAAATTTTCCCAGGAACCTTTCAATTTGATCACGGACTCCGCCTATGTTGCCGACATTGCACAGCGATTGGGTTATTCAGTTTTGAAGGAGGTCAGTAACCCTGCCTTGTTTAATTTACTGAAGGCCCTGTGGTGTGCAATTCAGGCCAGAGTTCATCCATATTATGTTCTGCATGTACGGAGTCATACTAATTTGCCAGGATTTGTAGCGGAAGGTAACGCAAGGGCTGACAAGTTGGCTAACCCAGCGTGGGTAGCCCCTCAGCCTGACGTGCTCGCGCAGGCCAAGGCATCGCATGGGTTTTTCCACCAAAATGCGCATATGCTGCAGAAGCAGTTCCAATTGACGGGCACTGAGGCTCATGAAATTGTCGAGTCGTGTGACGACTGTCACGCCCTTGGTGTGCCATTGCCAGCAGGGGTTAACCCCAGAGGCCTTAAAGCCTTGGAGCTTTGGCAGACCGATGTTACCCAGGTCGCTGAGTTTGGCCGGCTCAAGTATGTGCATGTCGCAGTGGACACGTTCTCCTCTGCGATGTGGGCTTCTGCTCACACAGGAGAGAAAGCCCGAGATGTCATTGCCCACTGGAGGCAGGCCTTTGCTGTTCTTGGCATACCTTCTGCTGTGAAAACCAACAATGGTCCTGCTTATGCCTCGCAGCAGGTACGGCAGTTCCTACAGTCATGGGGTGTGTCACATAACTTTGGCATCCCTCATTCTCCGACGGGACAGGCGATTGTAGAACGCAATCATGGTACACTCAAACGTGTTTTTCAGAAGCAGAAACGGGGAATGCAGGGTGAAACCCCACACAGTCGGTTGGCAAAGGCTTTGTACACCATCAATCACCTTACGGTGCCGCAGAACTCAAATAATCCTGTCATTTTGAACCATCATCTCTCGTTGCAGGCTTCGGACGGTGAGCAACAGCCTCGAGCGAAGGTACGGGTCCGAAATTTAGTCACCAAGCAATGGGAAGGACCCTATGACCTCATCGCTATGGGGCGAGGGTATGCGTGTGTGTCCACGGACACTGGGACACGCTGGCTACCTTCAAAGTGTGTCCGTCCTGACCTGCGACCACAGAGGCAGAATTCAGCTGACAGGCAAGGTGGAAGCCGTGATCAACTTGAAAACCACCAAGTGGAAGAATCCTTGAGTGATTACTCTGATGATCCCTCCACAGACAGTGATTGAATTTGTATATATTCCCTTTGTAAAATTGTTCATTTTTCTTTTTCTGTTTTTTCTTTTTTTAAAGTTAAAAGGGTGAGATGTTACCCTGGTTTTTCTGAGCTTTCTTATTAGCCTTCTTGAAATTCATAATGGAGTCAGATCTTTTCGTTACTGTACAATATTAGGAGCAGTTTTCTACCTTTCCCATAGATGTAACATAAACAAACCCTTTGTTTCTCATTCTTTATCTTTTGTTTGCATATTTCTAACCTGAAAAACAACTGTAACGGACAGTGGGTCTGGCCACTGAGGATGAGGGGTGGAAACCCAAAAAGCCAATCTTCTGCCAGATCCACAAATGTATAAAAAGTAAAGAATAAACAAGGAGGCCCTTCTTTTTTCCTGCTCTCTGCGTTCTCACGGGAGTGAGCTGGAATCAGAGGGTTCTCTGCTTTCGAATGATTTATGTCTGCATGATTGCTTTGTGCGTCGCGGTGACACTGCCCCTCGATCCATTGAATAATCAAACCATGCAAATGTGGTAGTTTTCCTAGAACAATGAATTGGAAAGGTATGTTTGGCTCACATCGATGAGCCTGCCTCTCTGATAAGGCCTTCTGTACCTTTTCGATTGCTGTCTTTGCCTCTGGGGTCAGTTCCCTGGGAGAAACCAGCTCCTTCTCCCCCTTCAATAAATTGAAGAGAGGGTCTAAATCTTCATTTGTGAGGCCTAGCCAAGGTCTTACCCAATTCAAAGACCCACACAAGGAGTGGAGATCTGCTAGGGTTTTGGGATTACACTCAGTTTCCAATTTCTGCCGAACAATGGTCCTTGCAGTTATTTGTAGACGCAGGTACTTCCAAGGTGGCATCCTTTGAACTTTATCTTCCTGCAATTGAAATCCAGCAGAGGTTAAAACCTTAACCACTAGGCCAAGCGTGTGTTGGAGTATAGAGTCATTGGGGGCACACACGAGTAGATCATCTATGTAGTGAAGGATGAGGGCATCCTTTCTCTTGGCACGTACCAATGACAGTAATGAGGCTACGTACTGTTGGCATGTGAAAGGACTAGATTTCAGACCTTGGGGAAGTACTTTCCAGTGATATCTCTTCATTGGGGCTTCTCGATTAATGGTAGGAACCGAGAATGCAAACCGTGGGGCATCTTCTGGGTGTAGAGGAATTTGGAAGAAACTATCTTTGATATTTAGAACAGCCAATTGCCAGTCTCAAGGGAGCATTGTTGGAGAAGGCATCCCTGTTTTGAGTGGTCCCATGTCCTCTATAATTTTGTTTATTTCTCGGAGGTCATGGAGCAACCTCCACTTGTCCTTTCCCGGTTTCTTTATTACAAAGACTGGGAAATTCCAGGGGCTTGTTGTCTCTTCGAGGTGACCTTGAGCCACCTGCTCCTCCACAAGCTCGTCAAGCGCCTTGAGCTTCTCTTTACTCAATGGCCACTGTGCTACCCATCTTGGGTTATTGTCCAACCACTTTAGTTTGTGGGTAGGGCACTCCACAGTGGCTATTTCCAAAAATCCTGGGGTGTCTTAGGAATGACCAGTTGGACTCCCCACTGTGTCATGGTGTCTCTCCCCCATAAGGGAGCCTTATATTCAGCAACGAATGGACGGACATTTGCCAATTTCCCGTCAGGTCCCTCAATTTGCACTATGTTTTTTGAGATTTTTGCCATTGTGATTCCTCCTATGCCCTGAAGTTTGCCTGCCACAGGTTGCAACTCCCAATGTGATGGCCACATGCTCTCAGGTATAACAGTAATGTCCGTGCCCGAGTCAAGTACCCCCTAAACATGGAGGTGGTCTGACCCACGGGCTAAGTTACATGCCAGAGAAGGTTTGTTCTCCCCCACCACCTCCGCCCAGTAGACTTCGTGTGATTTTCCATTCGCTAGGACCTCTGCCGGAATAGGAATGGCCTGGGCAAGGACTTGCCCCTCTACCAGGTAGAATGGTGGGTGCATGCAGCGTGCCAACAGCATGAGGCCTGTTATCTTTCCCTTAATGGTCATGGGAGATACCTCAACCTCCAAGGGTGTGTGTGCTGTGTCCCCAGTAACAAAATACTCACTGTTCGGTTCCATGTGGTTAACCTTCATGTCCTGTGAAATGTTTTGCAGGTCCACTGTAATTACTGTCCAATCAGTAGATCTGAAATGAAAACCTTTGGTAGTCACGAGCCTATATCGGCTTTGTGGCTGCCATATCTTGTTAGTTGAACATTTAACATTTTTATTTTTCTGTACCCCCACACCCTGTGACCTGCCCTCCCCCTTTTTTGTTAAGAGAGAGACATTTGCCAGGGTATGGCCTTGTAAATTTCTTTCTTGGCACATCAAGGAGATAAAATCTGGGCCACGCTGTGAATTCAGGTTTTTTTTGATTTTTGGACTTGCGTTTCTGGTTTTCTGGGCAGGCCTTGGCAAAGTGTCCTGGCCTTTTGCAGCAGTGGCAGATGATGTGCTGCAGCTGGTCTGATGATATCGGTTGCCTCCTTGGTTCTGGTGCTGCAGCTGCCACAGGCTTTGGGTGTTTCAGTCCCGGATTCCTTTCAGGTGCACTGAAAAGTTCTGCTCTCCTGGTACAGGCTTCTATCATCTGTGAGAGACTAGGCAATGGGTCAAGGGGAAGGCTAAGAATGATTCTACGACAGGTCTCATTAGCATTCCTCTGAGCCATCTCCTTAATCAATTCTGCCTGTACCACTGGGTCTTGCACTTGTCTTTCCACTTGACTTCTCAGACGATCCACAAACTGCAAGAAATTCTCGGAAGGAAACTGTTTAATGTTAACATAACTGCTCTTTATCTCAGGTGATGGAATCTGATAAAAAGTCTTTTCTGCAGCATTACAGATCTTATCTAAAACTGACTTGGATAACAACTGAATTTGCTCATTCGCACTAGATAAATCCCCTTCACCGCACAAATGATCATGTGTGATGTCATTGTAACCAGAGTCCTGAGCATCAGGAGTTTGCTGAATTTCCTGCAATACTATTTTCAAAGTTTTTTTCCATAATCCTTCCCATAGGTCATACTCTGAGGGAGTTAATAAGCATCTGAATAAATCTTTAATGTCACTGGGTACCATCTCATTTGAATTGAAGGTAGCTTTCATCATGCCCTTAAATATTTCACTGGATCTCCCAAATTGTTTCTGCATTTTACACAGCTCTTTTTTATCTTGGTAGGAAAAAGGCAGGTACTCTCTGCGCACATGACGTTTTCCTGTATATACGACCAGGGCTACACCTGGCATGCTTTCCTGATCATTATTCTGAGTTGCTAAAAATCCTTCTGCTTCTCCATTGCCCAGGCAGCCAGAGGGTGTTGTCGCCCCACCCCCTCCCTGGGGTCCAGCAACAGGCAGATCTTCCCTCCTCCCCCGGGGTCCCAGGCTAGGCTGCTCCTTAGCCCTTGTGGGGGAGCGGGGGAGATACTCCCCCCCTCTCCGCTGCTGCGGGCTGGCAGCCGCCCTTCACTATCTATCCCCTCATCCGCGCTGGCACTGGTGATTACAAGAGATCCTCCCGCTTCGCGCAGCCGCTGGGAGGGAGGGGGAGGCACTGGGGGGAAGGGTGGGGTGGGGGATTGGGTGAGAGATATGGAGTCGGGGCGGGGATTGGGGGAAAGAAGGGATAGTGGGAAGGAGGAGGAATACAATGGCGTCTGCCATCAGGGGTGACCGCGTGGTGCGAGCCCCCAGGGTCTCATCCACGTGGCCAGAGCCCTGAGAGGATAAAGGTGCATCTTGCTGAGAGAAAACAGGTGGGAGAGGAGGATATAAGGAAGATGGGTGGGTTTGAGGAGCAGAATCCAGTATGGAATCAGGGAATCCCTGCTTCTCGGGAACAGGGAATTGCTGAGAGGTTTTGCATGGCTGTCTGCTGTTTTCTGCTTCTAACAGCTTCCTGCGTACTTGTAAGAATATTGGAATAAATAAAGAAATTTTTTTTCCCCATTTTCAACTTTTAAAAAGTTATTAATTTTCCCACATCATCCTGTGATGAACATAAACTGTTTTTGTTCACTGGAGGCTAAGTAACTCAAAATAATGGGAAGTTGCTATGTTGCTATCTAAGCTTGGGGAAAAGCCATGTGCAAGCATGCTCTTGCTCAATCTTTTGTCCTTTACTTGCTTAATCAGCTTCAAGTTTCAGGAACTCAAGCTTAGTTGCCATATAAGGAAGAAGGCGACTAGGGGACACTAGAGGATGACTACCAGCCTTCATCCCTGCGACCACCAGGAGGCAGAAAAAGACCCCCTAGCAACACGCCGCACATGCGCAGAGTACTACAGGAAGGACACGTCAATCGGAGGAAAAAAAAAGATAAAAGAGGGACTGAAAACTTGCCCGAGCGTGGCAGTTGGTGGAGTGGAGACTCCCCTGTCGTCCAGCGCTGTATTTGCCTCTGCCTTGCTTGCTGCAATCTAATAAATTCCTATTAGAACTTTTCTTTGTGTCCATAGTCTATTACAATTTGGTGCCGTGACTATGATGCAACCTGCATGATAAGACTTTTGGTTCTGCCTGGGGGGCGCCCTGCAGATCAGTCGGCGGCGCTGGTAGACCCGATTCCTGTCTCGATTGCACCGACGAACCTAAATTCAAGGCATTAGGCAAAGGAAGCCGGCAGACCCTATAAACTTTGTGCACAAAGGTCCGGACGAAGACGCAAGACGCGTGAGTATCTGTGTGGAAGAATCCGTTCGGTCTGGGTCGGGTATCCTGGAGTGCTGCGAGTGTGTGTGTGTCTGAGAGGAGAACCGGCAGCTCGGACTCTCCAAGCGAGTGTGGACCCTCAGTAGTGCGGTTGTCATTGCCCGAGAGGGCGTGAGCCAAGAACAAGGGGAAGCGAGTGACTTCTGCAGCACGCTTGTGTGAGGGCACTCCAGAAGATGGGACAGGGGAAGAGCAGGCCCTCTACTCCCATAAAACTTCCCCCGGTGCCTAGAGATAGCCCACTGGGGTTCATATTAGACAATTGGAAACATTACCCTAACACAGGGGCTAAAGATAAGGCTAAAATGATCCATTATTGTGTGGAAGTATGGGGTGGGAAGGAAATTTCCCGGAATATTTTTTGGCCTATTTTTGGATCATCAGAAGATTGAGTGAGGCAAAAACTCAACTTGTGGGTAAACACTAAAACTCCTTTTAGTCAGGAAGAAAGTGAATATGCTAATGTGTGGGTTACAAGATCTGGGGGGGAAGTACTCCAGTTTCCCCTCAAAGAGGGAGGACGGAAGAAAGACAGAAATAAAGAGGAAGAAGCCTTACTGATCCCACCTCCTTACATACCCCCTCAGAACTCCCAGATCCCGAATGCACCTCCAATGGAGCCTCAAGGATCAGGAGGTAATCCCGAGCCCCCTGAGGAAGTGCAGGGACTGCAGGGACCCATAACCCGAGGTTGGGCTAGACAGCATAACCTATATCCCCTAAGAGAAATGCCTGTGGGGGGCAGCAGGGACCTCACCCAGCAATAGGGTTTGTTTCAGTACCTTTGAGTTCTGGGGATGTTTGGGAATTTAAGAGGGAGATGGGGAGCCTCCTAGAAGATCCCTTGGGGGTGGCCGAGAGACTGGACCAATTTTTGGGACCCAGTATTTATACTTGGGGTGAGTTGCAAGCCATATTGAATATTCTCTTCACGGCCGAGGAAAGAAACATGATTAGACGAGCGGGGATGCGAATATGGGATGCACAACATGCACAAGGACCTTTAGCAGACACCAAGTGGCCTTTGCAGGATCCCAACTGGAATCATCATCAGCAAGATCACAGAACCAATATGCAGGATCTGAGGGGGATAATAGTACAAGGGATCCGGGAAGCGGTGCCTAGAGGGCAGAACATCAATAAGGCATTTAATGAGAGACAGAAAAAGGAGGAGACACCTACGGATTGGCTAGAACGCTTGAGAAGAAACCTGCAGATGTACTCGGGCTTAGACCCTGAGACACCGTTGGGGCAAGCACTATTAAAAACACAGTTTGTGGCTAAATCATGGGAAGATATCAGAAAGAAGTTAGAAAAATTAGATAATTGGCAAGATAGAGACCTGGATGAGCTATTGAGGGAAGCACAGAAGGTATATGTGAGAAGGGATGAAGAAAGTCACAAGAGACAAGTAAGAATGATGGTGGCAGCCGTAAGGGAAACTAGGAGAATTGATGCCCCTCCCAAAACAAGTCAAGTGGCCCAGAGAAATGGGGGAGGGGTTCCCCAGATAGAGAAAAAAGAAATAGGCATATGCTTCTACTGCAGAAATAGAGGACACTTTCAGAGAGACTGCAGGAAGCGGCTGAGGGATGAGAAAGCCTTCAAGGAAGACTAGAGGGGTCAGGGGCTCTATTTGCTGGGGACACGGAAACATCAGGAGCCCTTGATAAAATTAAAAATAGGTCCTCAGCGGCAGGAATTTGAATTTTTAGTGGACACTGGAGCTGAGCGATCGACAGTCCAGGTACTACCAGAGGGATGTAAGATATCAAAGGAAACTGCTCAAGTGGTAGGGGCGAAGGGAGAGCCCTTTGAGGTCCCTGTTATTAAGAATGTACTGGTGGAATCGAGATCCAAAATGGGAATAGGGAACCTTCTGCTGGTACCAGAAGTAGATTATAATTTGTTAGGGAGAGACTTGATTATTGAAATGGGCATTAATATAGAAGTAGTAAATGAGGAAATCAAAATAAAACTCTGTCCCTTGAGGGTAGAGGATGAGGAAAAAATTAACTCAGAAGTGTGGTACACTCCTGATAGGGTAGGAAGGTTGAATATACCCCCCTTCTCGGTAACCATTAAAGATCCAGAGACACCAATAAGGGTCAAAGAGTACCCCATCTCCCCGGAGGGAAAGAATGGGTTGAAGCCCGAGATTGAGAGGCTAATAAGCAAAGGACTCTTAGAACCTTGCATGTCTCCTTTTAATACCCCCATTTTGCCAGTAAAAAAGGCAGACGGATCATACCGGTTGGTGCATGACCTAAGAGAAATAAACAAAAGGACAGTAGCTCGTTTTCCGGTGGTAGCCAACCCTCACACCCTGCTAAGCAGACTAAGTCCCGAAAAACAATATTATAGTGTAATTGACCTTAAAGATGCATTCTGGGCATGTCCTCTAGATGAGAAAAGTAGGGATTACTTTGCATTTGAATGGGAAGACCCAGTCACTCATAGGAGACAGCAGCTAAGGTGGACCGTGCTCCCCCAGGGGTTTACGGAATCTCCAAATTTGTTCGGACAATCTTTAGAACAGATTTTGCAGGAATATCAGACTGGGGAAGGAGTGACCCTTATCCAATATGTAGATGACCTCCTGATTGCTGGGGAAGCAGAGGACAAAGTACAGGCAGAAAGCATTAGATTACTCATCTTCCTGAGTGCCAAAGGGCTCAAAGTATCTAAGGCAAAACTACAATTCGTCGAAGAAAAAGTAAAATATCTTGGGCACTACTTACAGACAGGAGAGAAGAAAACAGACCCTGAAAGGGTAAAGGGGATACTATCCATACCGCCTCCAAAGAGCTAGAAGCAAATTAGGCAGTTGTTAGGCCTCATGGGGTATTGCCGACAGTGGATTGAGAACTATAGCACCAAAGTTAAGTTTTTATATGAGAAATTGAGCCAAGGAGGGCTAGTGAAATGGGATGAGAAAGATGACAAACATTTGAAAGCCCTGCGGCATGATTTGGTCAATGCCCCTGTGTTGAGCCTACCCGATCTGAAAAGACCCTTTTATCTATTTGTAAATACAGATAGAGGGACAGCTTATGGGGTACTGACCCAGGAGTGGGCTGGAAAAAAGAAACCTGTTGGGTACTTATCTAAGCTGTTAGACCCTGTAAGCAGGGGTTGGCCTACATGTTTACAGGCTATAGTGGCCTGCACCCTGCTTGTAGAGGAGACTAATAAAATCACTTTCAATAGGGAACTGAGAGTATTATCCCCTCATAATATCCAGGGAATTTTGCAACAAAAGGCAGAAAAGTGGATAACGGATGCCCGACTCTTGAAGTATGAGGGAATCCTATTAGACTCCCCAAAATTAACCCTGGAGGTGACAGCCTTACAAAATCCGGCCCAATTTTTATACGGAAAGCCAAGTGAGGATGAATTGGCCCATGAGTGCTTATCTACCATAGAAGAACAAACCAAAATAAGACCAGACTTGGATGAAGAAGAATTAGAAGAGGGGGATAGGTTGTTTGTAGATGGCTCATCGTGAGTACTTAATGGAAAAAGGGTCTCTGGCTATGCGATAGTTGGGAAGAAGGACTTGCAGTTATAGAATCAGGCCCTCTAAGTAGATGCTGGTAGGCGCAGGACTGTGAACTTTATTCTGTACTACGGGCATTGCAGTTGTTGAAGAATAAATCAGGTACCATCTATACTGATTCAAAATATGCCTATGGGATTATACACACTTTTGGGAAAATATGGGAAGAGCGGGGGTTGATAAACTCCCAGGGAAAAGACCTGGTTCACCAGGATCTAATCAGGAAACTGCTGAAGGCCTTGAGGGGACCTAGGAAAATTGCTGTTGTTCACCTGAAAGGGCATCAAAAAGGACTGGATTTTAAAAGCAGGGGAAATAATGCAGCAGATCAGGAAGCAAAAAGGGCTGCGTTACTGACGTTACGATCTACCCCTCAGAAGGACCCGATGGCTGAAAGAAGGAAGTGTGGGGCATGCGGAGGAAATTTGCAAGAACCCCCTTGTGATGCTTGCTGGAAAAACTGGGGAGTTGATGCTATAGAATGTGCATGTAGTAACCCAAGGGCAAAAGATTGCCTCCATCATGAAAAGATCTGGAGAATACATAGTTTCACCACACAGGAAAAAGAAAAGATGGAAAGGATGGGGTTAAGGGAAAACCCAAAAGGGGAATGGCGACTCCCGGAGGATAATAGAACTGTACTGCCTAAATCCGTAGCCATGGACATTATAAGGAGAATACATAGTAAAACACATTGGGGGGCGCAAGCATTAGTAGATCAATTTGCCACTAAGCACATGTGCATTGGGATAGATGACTTGGCAAAGCAAGTAGTGAGGGGGTGTGTTACCTGCCTGAAGGTAAATAGGGCTAATTTAAGAAAATCCTTAATGGGGGGACGACCCACAGCATACTGGCCATTCACTAACATTCAACTAGACTTTATGGAGTTACTGAAGACCGGGAGGTATAAATATTTATTGGTAATAGTGGATCACCTAACCCATTATGTAGAGGCATTCCCTACAGCAAGGGCAACAGCACAAACAGTGATCAAGACCCTATTAGAGCAGATTATTCCCAGATATGGGGTCACGGAAACCATTGACTCAGACAGAAGCCCTCACTTTGCATCCAAAATAATTAAGGAAACCATGGCAATAATGGGAATACAATGGGATTATCACACCTCCTGGCACCCCCAAAGTTCGGGGAGAGTAGAAAGAATGAATGGGGAAATTATAAAACAATTGACCAAACTCATGATTGAGACCAAACTGTCATGGGTAAAATGCCTACCATTAGCATTGTTAAATATCCGGACACAACCTAGATCGGATATGGGAATATCTCCGTTTGAAATGTTGTATGGAATGCCCTACAATATGGAGGAACCACAGGATCATCCAAAGTTGAGGGATCAGAATATGAATGTATACATTACCAGCCTAATGAAATATAGGGAAAATCTGTGGAAAAAAGGAAGGTTAGCTCAGAGACCTCCACTAAATTTGAAACTGCACCAGGTGCAACCAGGAGATTGGGTAATGATAAAGTCCTGGAAAGAAGCAACCTTAGCCCCACAATGGGAGGACCCTTACCTTGTATTGCTTACTACAGAAACTGCAATCAGAACAGCAGAGAAGGGATGGACTCATGCTAGCAGAATTAAAGGGCCAGTGAGCAAACCGACTCCCGAGTGGCAGGGGACAAGCAATCCGGGAGACCTGAAGTTACGGATCCAGAGAAGAGATTGTCAATGAATGGACACCGTGTAGAATATGCACCAGAACCACACTACACGGAGGAAAGACTAATTTGTAACTATGATGTTAAAATAAGGTGTAGAGACCCAGAGTGCAATTGTTATCCTTTTGTTTGTTATATTTGTAAAATCTGCAGGGACAGGTGGTGGAGTCATTGTAGGCAAGGAACCCCTCCTAGAGGAATTTGCAGCCCCTGTTGGGTACTGCAACGGAACATAACTGATTGGATTCTAGAATATAAAGTTAAACATGAGGGGTTAGTGAAAGAATCAGAAGAATGGTGGAGGATTTTTGCATTAGGGATTGAACCAAAATATTATTGTTATCACCCTAAGGAACCCATCCCATTCATAGCTGAGATTGTTGACTGCACCTGCCGCACACGCCTAAAGGGAATCCGGTGTGATACACCCCTGGTTAAATATCGGAACTGGGATTCCTACGTCAAGAGGCAACAGAATCGTCCCCGGGGACCTCCTGAAGAATATCCCTGCCGCCGAGAAGATGGTACTCCTCGTGGCTCGATGCAACCGAGTAGACAAGCGAGGCAGAGGGATAAAAGGTTGTGGAGGAAGGAACCCCCAGGGTGGGACAACAAAACAATATTCGGGGAATTGCCTCAAGAATGGGAATAGAAGCGAGGACCCTGGGCAGGGGGACAGGTTGCAGTCTATAAAATGGAAAAATCCTCAGATATGCTTCCATCCCTACGCCCCCAATGATGCTCGCCACTTGACCCAGCAGATTACTTTTCTTTTGTTAATGTTATACTTAAAAGGGGTTAATGCCGTAGATACTCTACCACACCAGGCCTTTAAATGGTCGTTAACTCGATGGGAAAACTCTAAAATTCTCTAAGTCAATGTTACTGTGGGAGCTCCTTTCTTTAATGTGACCAATTGTGAGCTAATGGGTCAAGACTGTACACCAGACAACCTACGCCGCTTCGGGTGGAATTCTAAAGCTACCTATTGGTGTCCCAGTTCAAACCCAGGGCAGGGATATTGCAATTTCCCTAATGAATATTATTGTGCTTATTGGGGGTGTGAAACTATTGCAATGGGATGGACGCCTACAAGACAAGATAGATATCTTAAGGTAACCTGGGAACCACATGGGTGTGACCCACCCGGTTATGCCCTACACGGTAACGTATGGAAAAAAGGAAATTGTAAATCTCTAGGGGTCTTAATTCTGGAACACCAAGATCCTGGATGGGTAATAGGACGAACCTGGGGAGTAAGATATTGGCAACCTAGAACTGATAGCAGAAGCTTAATACTAATAAAAAAAGAACCAGTCCCACATGACCCAGAGAGTGTAGGACCAAACCCAGTACTGGTAATAGGGCAGAGCTGGACAAACATTACAAACAGCAGTGGATCGGGAGAATTAACAGTGCCTCAGGCTGATGCCCCTGAAGAAGCTTCTAAATACGGTACTCTGTGGAAAATAATGCAAGCTAGTTATGGCATTTTAAATAGAACAAACCCCAATTTAACAAGAGAATGCTGGCTTTGCTATAACATCCGACCTCCTTTTTATGAAGCCATTGGGGTAACAGCTAAAACAAGAAGAATAAATGGGACTAATCCAAAAGAATGCCTTTGGAAAAAGACTAAAGAAAGTACTCAAGGAGTAACGCTCTCTCAGGTAACTGGACAGGGACGGTGTGTGGGTACTGTTCCCCCTAATAAAGAACATTTGTGTAACACCACTGTGAAAGACCCAAAGCAAAAACAAGAAGCAGATTGGTTACTCCCGGCTCCCAATACTCGGTGGGTTTGCCAGAGTATAGGAATTACTCCTTGTTTATCTCTAAAAAATTTTCAATCACACCCATGACTATTGTATTCAGGTAACTATTATACCGAAAATTTCTTATCATCCAAAAGATTATGTCCTTGAACAGCACACAACCCCCGAACATCACCTCATGAGAAGAGAACCTTTCACCGTCCTGACCATAGCAACTCTTCTAACTGTAGGAGGAGTAGGAGCTGGAACAGGGATAACCTCATTAGTCAACCAACAGAAAGAATTTAAAGCACTAAGAATTTCTGTAGATGAAGATTTAAGTAAAATAGAAAAAGCGATTGATGGGTTAGTAAAATCAGTTAGATCACTGTCAGAAGTAGTATTACAAAATCGAAGGGGTTTAGATCTGCTGTTTTTACAACAAGGGGGCCTTTGTGTAGCACTAAAAGAGGAATGCTGTTCTTATGCGGATCACACAGGAGTAGTAATCAATACTATGAATGAACTAAGAAAGCAGATAGAACAGCGGAAAAGAGAGAGAGAAGTACATCAAAGTTGGTATGAAAATTGGTTCAACCACTCTCCTTGGTTAACCACACTGCTTTCTACTATTGCGGGGCCAGTAATTCTGTTGGCACTCGGGCTTACCTTCGGACCATGTATATTTAATAAACTGATTACTATAGTGAAAAGCTGGCTGGAAGCGGCACACCTTATGCTCCTTAGAACTAAGTATGACCTGATACCTGAAGAAGAAAATTTAGAAACTTTAGAGTTAGCTAGACAAGAACTGCAAAGATACAGTGAACAAAAATAAGTAAGAACAAGAGAAATAGGGGAATTGTGATGAACATAAACTGTTTTTGTTCACTGGAGGTTAAGTAACAAAATAATGGGAAGTTGCTATGTTGCTATCTAGGCTTGTGGAAAAGCCATGTGCAAGCATGCTCTTGCTCAATCCTTTGTTCTTTACTTGCTTGATCAGCTTCAAGTTTCAGGAACTCAAGTTTAGTTACCATATAAGGAAGAAGGCGACTAGGGGACACTAGAGGATGACTACCAGCCTTCATCCCTGCGACCACCAGGAGGCAGAAAAAGACCCCCTAGCAACACGCCGCACATGCGCAGAGTACTACAGGAAGGACACGTCAATCGGAGGAAAAAGCAAGATAAAAGAGGGACTGAAAACTTGCCCGAGCGTGGCAGTTGGTGGAGCGGAGACTCCCCTGTCGTCCAGCGCTGTATTTGCCTCTGCCTTGCTTGCTGCAATCTAATAAATTTCTATTGGAACTTTTCTTTGTGTCCATAGTCTATTACAATCCCAAAATGAAACCGAATTTATATCTTGTAAAGTACTGTCTGGAATCTCAGCTGACAGCCAGGAAATAAATTTGATTAAGAGCTTATCAGGAAATTTTAGATCTGTTGAAATGTTTCTAAGTTGTTTAAAAGCACTCTTGATTTCTCGATAAACGTATGCCCATGTTTCTGATGTTTTAAAAGGCAAACTGTTCGAAAAATCTTAACCTCTGACGTGAAAAACCAAAGACGCCGCTGCGTCCCGCTCGCTCCCGAGGTATCAGAGGCAAGGCGGGCTGGTCGCGGCTGGGGGCGGCCGTCTCTGGCCGCTTTTCCCGACTGCAGGGACACAGGCAGGGGGGTGTCCCGGCGCTGGCTTCTGTCCCGGGACCTTCCCTTAGCTAGTTCACCCCAAAAACAAACGCGGTTTCACCCCGTACGGAACGCCAGCCGTTCCGCAGAGAAAAAGAAAAAAAAAAAAAAAAAATCTAATCAATAGCATTACGCAAACACACGGCAGCACAGGGTCCTAGTGCCCTCCCACTATTAAACTATAGGAATCTTCTAGCGGACCCTGTAGCACGGTGCTGCTGTGTCAGGGTTTTCCATCTCAAGGTCGACTCACTTTTGTTGTGAAAGTGAACTCCTGACCCTTCCTGGCACTCCCAGCTGTGCAAAAACAGTTGCTAGTGGCCAGGTAGTTGTACCTCCCAAACAACTTTTTTAACCCCTTAAATAGGGAGTCACGCTTCATGCGTGGGCTTATTAATATTTTATAACAAATCCACGTTGGAGGCCAACTGAAAATATACTCCCCTCTAGCCACTCCCCAGCTCTTGCTAGCTCAGTTGTTTAGGGGTTTTAGAGAAATATATTTCAGAGAGACAGAATAAAGATTTCAAAAGAGTGGCTCTCACCCCCTGGCTTCCATCCAAGCTTTATTCTCGATGTGATGTTCCAGGAGCCTGAGAAGAGAGAGAGAGAACAGGAAGAGACAGGGGTTTATCTAGTTTTGGGCCAAGGAAAGATTTTTGCCCTGAGCCAATAGGGTCAGGAGTAGGTATGATAGGGAAGAAGGGTTAAACTACATAGCACAGGCTTCAGGGGGACTCTGAGGGGAAAAAACATTCCTCAGAGGAACACAACACCTTGGTACTCCTTGTCCTGTGATGGGGCAGTGGCAGCAGTAAAATAACTGGTTTTGTTGTTGTGTATTAGGAGCAGTAGTGGCTCTGGTTTCAGTTTGTGGTTTAAAGGTACCTTGACAATTCATAATCCGAGTGGCTAGCCTGAGTTTTGGGACTCGAAGGGTCCCGTTGTGGGTTGCGGAAAATCCCGATTGTGACCCCACGCGTGCCGGGTGTGTGTAGTGTGAACAGATCCATGTTTTGTGGTTTCGTGGTTTCGTGTCTTTGTGTGTTCAGACTGTGGAATAATTATTGGTTCACCGTATGTATCGTGGCCTTTGAGAGTTTGTGTTGTAAGTGTTCTGATTTGTGTGATTTTGGAGTGTGTTAGTAACCTGTGCAAGTGTTTTTTGGAGTTTTGCAAGCTGGAAGTTCTAAAAGCCTTTTGAATTCCCCGCCTGATCAGCAGAGGGATACTTCTGTTTGAGAGCGCGGAAGGATTTAGAGTGTTTGTATTGTATCCAGATTGTGTGCTGGAGGAGAATTAGGCTGTGTGTGAGGTTGGACAGCATGTGTTTTTGGCAATTTTCTTTGCAAGCTTGACTGTTGGTGTTTGGAGTTGAGTCTCTGCAAGAAAAGGAAAACCCGGTCTAGTGACTTTGATTGTGTGCAGAGAGAGGAGAGCCCAGAGTTTGTGCTCCACCTCCCAGTGCTGGTGGAGGTAGCTGAGAGATTTTTGGTGCTGAGATACGCAAATGAAATAGCCCACTCCGTGTTCTGTATCATCATGGATCAAAGGCTGGCAGAGACTTGGTCAGCAATCCAAAAAACTTTAGAACGGGCTAAAACCATAATTTGTACAGCTCTTAGTACAGCGTGGAATCACAAGATTTTTGCTGAAATTCGGCTGATACTTTTGTGATAAATGTCCTAAAGTTAATTCATGTGGAATATGTCTGTATTGTAATACACCCATATAAAATATAGGTTTGTGTATACTTGTGCAGGTTCTAATAAACACTGTGAGATATTTAAGGTTAATTCATGTAAGTTTATATTCGTAAAACATAAAAGCCATACAGGAAAGGTACAAAATATTTCTGCTGGCAGCAAAACCCCAGAACAGGGACACAAGGACGAGAGAGGAATGCCAGCAAAACACCTCTGCCGGGAAACCCTGAAAAGGAACACAAAAGCCACGGAAGAAGCAGATGAGCTACTCAAGAACCACTGATTACATCAGATCTGTATCTCACATGTTTCCTCTGGACATTATCATATCTACTCATATCTCATCGGACTCTTCTGGACATTACCATATCTACAACACACCTGGGATCAGCCATTAAGGTCATTGTTAACCCCGGAAAAACTATTCAGAACTCCTAGACCCGAACATGAATAGTTAATGAAGCTGCCGCGGACGAGGACAACATCGGAGCCTCGTCTCTTCTCTGCGATCCAGTGTATAAAAGGGGACTGCTTCAGACCAGAAATGTGAACTTGGGGGGTGACATACTGACAGAGTATGTTACCACGTTCACCCAGTGCCGAAATACCCGGGGTTCGACGCTGTCCTTTTAATTGTGGCTGTCCGAGACTGTCATTTTGTGTCTCAATAAAATTCTAAATTTTGATTTCTAAAATTTGGTCAATCTTATTAATAACACTTTGCAAGGTTCCCATCTGTCTTTTAGTTACAGCACAGCAAGAAATGCACTTGGCTCTCAGCTGCACACTCGCTACCGTGTATGGAAGGTTGCTTGCAATTTTTAAACGCATTTTAATAACAATATATCCAGAGTAAGGCATAACAAAGGACCTAGTCTGATAAGTGATTCATAACCAGCAATTTGGGTAGACTGGCTGACTGCATTGTGTGGTTTCCTAGAGTGAACAGACATACTTAAACCACCCCCTAGAAGGCAGGAAAGGAGGGTGGTGGGGGATGCAAATTCAGAACCATCATTGACTCCAACCTCCCTTACTTCATCTTTAGCTTCATCTTCCTTCGGGAGGACAGCAATTGAGGTAGGGGTTTCTCCACCCACTCCTGAACCCAGGGAACCATCCAAATTTTATCCACCTCTGCCTAGCAGTGACAGTGAGTGGGAGGAACCTGAACCTCTCCCACCAGGTCCTAAGATTCCCTCACAAGGACCTATAGCATCAAAAACTTGAAAACAAACCAGAGAGGTCATACAAGTACCTCTAAGACAAACAATAACCTCTGATGGGGAAACAAAACTCATTAAAGTTCCCTTTTCCTCGATTGATTTAGAGATTTGGGAAAAGATTGCTAAGGGCTATCGAAGTGATCCAATAGGGGTTGCTAAGAAAATGAAGTTTACGATTAAGCAGCATTCACCTGATTGGGCAGACCTGCAACTGCAGCTGAATGCCTTAACAGAGACTGAGAAGCAATTTGTTTTGATTTTTAGGACAGTCTACAGGATACATCAAGCGGAAACTCCAGAAGATTCAGGGTCCAAACAGCCAGAATTTAGAATAAAGAGAGGATGAAGAAATTAGTAGCAGTAGTAAAAGAAGGAGAAAAGGGAAAATGTGGGCAAGGTCCACCAAAACAAGGACCACCCTGACTGTGTGCATTTTGCAAGAAATTTGGTCACAGGAAAAACCAGTGCCCAGAATTAAGAAAGGGTAATGAACATAGAAAAGGTGATCAAAAAAGGGAAAAAGTGATTGCTCATGTAAAGAAGGACTGAGGAGGGCCCTGCCCTAGGGGACCCTCTGGTTGTAGTCAAACTGGGGAACAAAGAAAAAGAAATGAAATTTTTGATAGACACAGGGGCAACATTTTCAGTGTTAAATAAGGCCCTAATACCTGTAACCAATGACTATGTTATGGTAAAGGGGGCAACTGGCCAATCTGAAAGAGCTTATTTTTGCAAACCATTGAAGTATAAATTGGGAAAACAGTGGGGCATCCACCGATTTTTATACATGCCTAATGCTCCATCTGCACTTTTGGGCAGAGATTTGCTAGAGCAGCTGGAAGCAAGAATAATATTCAAAAATGGGGGAATGATTTTGGAGGTAAAGGATCAACAATATGTAGAACTGTTAGGCTTAATGCTAATAACCAAAGAAATTGAAGTGACAAGTGAAAAGGAAAATTTTAGGAATATAATGGATCAAGTATTTCCAGGAGTATGGGCCTCCAATATACCAGGAAGAGCAAAGAATGCACTACCAGTGCAAACCAGGCTTAAAGAGGGAGGACAGCCAGTAAGGGTTAAACAATACCCCCTAAAGAAAGAAGATATAGAAGGGGTTAGCCCAATTATTGAGAACTTTCTGCAACTAGGACTACTGAGAGAGGGTCAATCTGATTTTAATACTCCTATTCTGCCAGTAAAGAAACCTGATGGGTCATACAGATTAGTACAAGATTCAAGGGCTGTTAACAAGGTAACTGAAGGCTTGTATCCAGTGGTTGCCAATCCCTACACCTTGTTAACCCGTTTAACACCTGAACTAACTTGGTTTACTGTTCTAGATCTAAAGGATGCTTTCTTTTGCCTCCCTCTCCATGAAGCCAGCCAGAAACTTTTTGCATTTGAGTGGGAAAGCCCTAAAACTGGAAGAAAAACTCAGCTCACATGGTGTGTGTTACTACAGGGGTACAAGAACTCCCCCACTATATTTGGGGAACAGCTTGCCAAGGATTTAGAGTCCTGGGAGCCTCCACCAGGAGAAGGACAGTTACTCCAGTATGTGGATGATCTCTTAATAGCCACCCGGACCCAGGAGACATGCGTGGACTGGACGGTAAGCCTCCTAAACTTTCTAGGCCTGCAAGGGTATCGAGTATCCCAGAAGAAAGCCCAAATGGTGAGGCAAACAGTTATTTACCTGGGTTATGAAGTGAGTGCTGGACAAAGGACTCTGGGGCAGGATCACAAGGAAGCAATATGCCAGACCCCGAAACCTCAGACAGTGAAAGAACTAAGAACCTTTTTAGGTATGACAGGGTGGTGCAGACTGTGGGTTTATAACTATGGGTTGCTTGTTAAACCTCTGTATGCCTTGATCACGGAAGGGAGCAGAGATCTTCAGTGGACAAAAGATGCAACCCGAGCCTTCGACCAACTAAAGAAAGCCCTTATGTCAGCTCCAGCCCTGGGACTTCCAAAGGTGAGTAAACCATTTTTCCTGTTTTCTCATGAGAAGCAAGGGATTGCCTTGGGAATATCAGCACAGAACTTAGGCCCGTACCGGAGGGCAGTGGCCTATCTTTCCAAGCGACTGGACACAGCAGCTAAAGGATGGCCAGGATGCCTCAGAGCAGTTGCAGCAGTAGCAATAAACATCCAAGAGGCACGCAAATTCACCCTAGGCCAGAAGATGACTGTGCTAGTATCTCACACAATGTCTGCAGTCCTTGAGGCAAAAGGGGGACATTGGCTCTCCCCACAGAGATTTCTGAAGTACCAAGCCATACTGGTAGAACAAGATGATGTTGAAATTGTGGTAACTAACATTGTGAACCCAGCTTCCTTCCTCAGCGGGAGTATGGGAGAACCAGTGATCCATGATTGCCTGGAGACCATTGAAGCCACATACTCCAGCCACCCAGATCTGAAGGACACCCCGCTTGAGGATGCTGAGACCTGGTTTACTGATGGAAGCAGCTATGTTGTCAGTGGAAGAAGGCATGCTGGGTATGCAGTTACCACAAGCAAAGAGGTAATAGAGTCTGGACCATTACCAACTAATACATCTGCACAGAAGGCTGAAATAATTGCCTTAATCTGAGCCCTAGAGCTGGCAAAAGGAAAAGAGATCAACATCTACACAGACTCAAGGTATGCATTCGGAGTAGTTCATGCTCACGGAGCCATCTAGGAGAGAGGACTGCTGAATTCACAAGGCAAGAGTATTAAACATGCACAAGAGATACTGAGGCTGTTAGATACTGTACAGCTGCCTGAGAAAGTAGCCATAATGCATATAAAGGCACACCAAAAAGTGATCTCTGAATTGGAAAAAGAGAATATGCTGGTGGACAGAGCAGCAAAAGATGCAGCAAAAAGTGAGGTACCTGATGGAAAAATTTCTATTGAAGGTAAGCCAATATACAATAAGAAAGATAAGAAACTTATTAAGGTAGAAAAGGCAAGTTATAACCAGGAGGGATGGGCTGTAACTGAAGAAGGGAAACTTTTAGTACCCTCCTATTTATTGTGGTCATTAGCACAGAGGGAACATGAGAAAACACACTGGGGAATAGATGCCCTGTATAACCATTTGAAAGAAAGAATCATGGCCAGGAAATTGCAGGGCACAGTAAGAGAAGTAACTTGTCAGTGTAGTCTTTGCCTCTGAACTAACTCTAAAAATACCCGAAAGCCTAAAGTGGGACAAATTTGGAAAGGTTGTGTGTTGCTGTGTATTATTTGTTTTCATATTGTATTTAATTTTTATATTGGGTTTTATAATAATTTGTTCCATACCCCCCCTGTTCCCCTGGAAAATGTAATATCCCAAAGTTTGTCCCTGCCCTTCCACCAGCCCATCTCCCACATTGTTCCCTTCCTGGAATGTAATCCAACCCTGTTTCACTCCCACCTTATCCCTGATTGGGTAGTGGCTTGTCCCCCCTCTAGCCCCTTCCCTGGATATAAGTCCAAGACCCTGCAGCCTGCTTCCTCTTGGTTTGGGCAGTGGGGCAGGGCTCCTGACCCAGGCTGGGGCAGGACCACAGAAGAAAGACTGAATAAAGCCCTGGTTTCTCCCTGGATCAAGTGCAGACCTTCCTTTGCCATCGACGGGGTCTCGCTCTCTCTGCTAAGGGAAAGGTTCTCTGCCACTCCTGGCTTTTAGGACCCTGAGGAAAACTCCTTCTAACTGTGGTTTGTCTCTCAAGCTATCTGGACCGAGAAAAGAGCAGGAGAGCTCTGTAAGAGAGACAAGCCACAGGTGTGGCACATACAATGTGGTGCCCGAAGCCACCAGTGTGGCTCCCAGGAGCGAGGCCCAAAGAACCAGCGTGGAGCATGCAGCCCGGACTTCACTCAGGCACATGAGTACAAAAATGTGGCCCATCCACGCAGAGAGACAGACCTGTCAGGCTTTGCATTTGCTGTGGAGTACCTGAAACACCAGACTCCACAGAGGGAGGCTGTGGTTTTCCTGTGGACTTAAAAAAACCATCAGATTGCTGCAAAGAAGCCTTCCGAGAAGCACGCCGCTCCCAGAGAAAGCAGACCACGTTTGTGGCCAGCCGACCCTGGGAACCGAAAGTGGAAGTCCTTTTTGCACCAAAAGACTCACTTTCAGGCAGAGGAGAGTGACTGGGAAGTTTTTTCATCACCACGCTGGAAATTTGGTAAGTATTCCCACTAGGGAATCTTAGGAAAAAATCTTTCAGAGGCTTCAGACCTCAGGGAAAGGTTTTTCCCTTTGGGGGAAGGTTCTCACCTTCAGGGCAGACCTTCAGGGTTGCTTTTAAAAGCAAATTGGGTTTTGGCTGCGCAGCCCCTGGGGGGAGGAGGTAAAGGTTTCTCTCCTCCTGGCTTTTTTTTTTCCTTTCCTTTCTCTCCAGCGTGTTTTTTTTTTTTTGTTTTATTTTCCCTCAGTTTCCCAGTTGCAGACAAGGGGGATGCAGAATCTTAAAATCTGAGAAAAAAAAATGGGTGCTAGGCTGTCTGTGTCCCAGGAAAAGGTCTTTTACCGAGTTTTAGGAGCCCTGAATGATGGGGGGACCCATTGGTCAAAGAAACAGTTGAAAAAATTGATTCGCTGCCTATTCCTTCACTTTCCCCACATGTCCTTAGAACAAATCAGCAGCCCGCAATTTTGGGAGGCTGTTGCAAACAAATTGGCTGTATCCGGCACCTCTAAGTGATAGCATAGGGTTAAAATGTTTTTAAAAATTATGGGAACTGTATACAATGATTTAGGGGGGGTGGAAAGAAAGGTTGGGTCTAGTAAGCCTGGGAAAGAGAACTAGGCCCTGGGAACGAATGTTGAGCTTGGTCTTTATTAGATCATGTGAAACTACACCTGCATAATCATCATATGATAAATTATATGATTGTTAAATGTAATAATTGTTTGGTAATTGAATACGATTATTGTTTAATTGTAATAAGAATCATGCAAAACGATGTAATCATAACAAGAATCATGAGAAAGGATGTTTGGGGGACCTGATGAAAATTCCAAGAATTCATGCTTGGATAAGATCAATGTATACAATAGAACAATATGGGTTTAGTAATTAATATATAGTTATATAAAGAAAAGTGTATAAAAACACGTTGTAGTGGCTTCACGTTCACTAAATTCTGGTCAGTACTTACTCTTTCTGTGGGAGAGAGACTAGGAGAAAAACAAAGCAGGCATAACCTTAAAATTAACAAATAGTTTTATTAACACACACTAAAAGAATAGAAAAAAAAGTTGGAAAAAAAGTAAAACATAATGAAACTTCAAAAAACATTCTTCCCTCCCCTTACAAACTATTAATTTTCCTACAAAACAACATAAAGAGACAAAACTTGTAATTTTCAGTCAGTTTTACCATCTGACAATAGTCTTTCATCAATTCTTTAGGAGAAGAGTTGTCACCCTGGTTTTTCTGAGGTTTTTAAAGCCTTTTGATTGTTCATAAAATGGAGTCAGACCTTTTAGCTACTGCACAATATTAGGAGCAGTTTCTACCTTTTTCTCACACATGTAACATAAACAAATCCTTTGTGTCCTGGTTTGGAGACAAATTTGGGGGGAAAACCCAAATATAGGATCCCTCTGGGAGGCAAACCCAAGTGGCCCCTCCCTCCAACCAGTCCGGAAAAAAAACCTTTGTGGAGAAAAGTGGAAAAAACTATTTTACTAAACAAATAAAGTGCATACAAGTATAAAGAATGAATAATATGAAACAATAAAACCTTTCGTTCTGGAGTGAGATGGCAAACTGAGAAACTCCTTGCTGTGGGTGGAGCTCGGCTCTCTCTCAGTCTGTCCTCAGTCCCAGTCCCTCCGGCGCTGCTGGAAAATGCCGAGGTCCAGGCCCCAGTGGGCCGCAGGTGCAGCCCCCAGTGCTCCCCTGGGTTTTCAGTCCAGAGCAGGTTTAAACAGTTCCAAGAAAAAGGAAAGAAAAAAAAAAACAGTCCAGGGAACTTCTCTGCCCTAGCTAGCTGAAACTAACTAAAAGCAAAAAGATCTCTGTCCTGCAGTGTCTCCAAGCCTCCGCTGAACACCATCCGCAGAAGAATGTGGAGGAGTCAGGCAGTTTTCTCAAAACAAACTCTGCGCTTCTCCTTGCTCCTAGAACCAGTCTTAAAGGCACAGGACTCAATATACAGCAGAAACAGAACAGACGATTGGGGATACAAGCATCATAAAGTTACCCTAGGACACTTTGTTTTTCATTCTCTGTCCTTTGTTTGCATATTTCTAACCTGAAAACAATTGTAACAGATGGCTGGTCTGGCCAGTTAGCTGAGAGGTGGAAACTCCATAAGCCAATCTTCAGCCAGACCCACAAATGTATAAAAAGTAAGAAATAAACAGGCAGAGGGCTCTCCGCCTTGGCTCAGGCTTGAGCTGACTTGGAGGAACTCTGCCCTGCGAAAATCTCTTGACTCCGTGTGATTGATTTGTGTATCACAATCACAAAGAGTATCTTTTTGAGTCATGGATCCCACTGACAACTTAGAACAGTTCTCTTGTGGGTTTTAAACTGTCACACGAACAACCGCCCGGAGAAACTTGCTTTTGTGACCCTCCTAGGAGCAGTTTCCCAAGCTGCTTATGGGTCATGGGTCTTAGACTTTTGCATGTTGGGGTGTAACCTTTTAAAGATGAATAACTCTAAAGCAAAGGATTCTTCACTTCAAGGTACAGAGATATCTTCTCACTTCTTCACTGGCGCAGAGGGCTTCTCATCTTTATCTCTGTTCAAGCATCTTATAGGATATTACTTAGTTCATCACAAACACCTTTGCTCTAATCCACACACAATTTAAAACAATCATCTTCCCAAATGCATATCTTTCTCATGATTTAAAGGAATGATCTAAATATAGGGTTCATTTCCATGGCTCAAGTAAGAATGGAACAACCAACTCTTCAACCCTCTGTCCCAATAGTCTTTTCACTCTTGCTCTACTGACTTCATGCTGTTTTTTTTCTTTATGTTCACTCTGTCCTTTCTTACTCTCTCAGAGAAGGGCTAAGCTCTGGAAGCTTCATGTTGCCAGGAAAGAGTTAAATCTGCTCGGAGTCTTTGTCTCTCCCTCTGTAGCTCATGATGTTAGATGTTCAAGGCTGCGCTGATGAGGGAGGAAGAACTCACACAGAAACATCAGAGATCGGAGCACTCAGGCAGTCCGGAATCACAAAAAGACCAGGCAGGATCATAAATGCCTTCTCAGCCCACCCCTCGGTGTAAATTGGGGCAGCCTCAGCCTAAATGGTGCCTATAGCTCTTATCAGGGGCCTGGCAGAGATCTCTCCCTGCTCCGGGGAAGTTTGGAGAAAGTAGTTGTTGTAAAGCAGCAACCTCCCCTTCCCCCCCCCTCACCTGGGAGCCGATGGAATCCGGCCAGGCCTCAGGCCAGCTCCCCCCCAAAAAGGGAGGAACAGCAGGCCCAGCTCGATGTTACCTGTCTCTCTCTGGCCAAAGGAAAAAAGGAAAAGGGCCGACCTGCTGGAAATCAAGGGGTTTTATACGGTACTTCCCAAAGTCATAGCTGACAATTTTCAGTGGTCAAAACAGATGCCAATATTCCAAGTAACCCTCTGATAGGTCCCTGTCTTTTCTAAAGCAATTCCCAGGTCCTGACCTAGAGAATTATTTTACATTCTTCTATAACTAAAAAACCGAACTGTACTAACCTATGACACACCTCCATTTCGAATCATGTCGGAGTCAGATTTGGGTTTGCACCCCTGATTCCCAGAGCTCTTCAATAAAAGCACCTGCACGTAATCATTCTGTGATTATGTGTTTCCACGCTAACATTTTGGCTACCCAGATGAGACCCTGTGAGCACTGCTGAGGACCCCGCGACCCGATCATGCTCCAGCCAGCACCGAGGGATTCTCAGGGAGCCCATTGGCACCGGGACCCCCCGCCGCTCCCAGCATCCCCTGGAGAAAGGTAAGGTGCTTTTACTCTGGTCTGGTTGCCTGCCAGTAAGACGGAGCGAAAACTACATGTGGTTGGGCTAAGAAATTTCTGGTAATTGCTTAGGCGCCGTCCATTAGACAATTGCAAAAGCATTGCAGGTTTGGCATTAGTGGTCTATTGTAGCTGTAACATGGAAAATCTTAAAGGGATTTTGGGTGGCAATGCCCCCATACCACACACTTTTCCTTTGGGGTGCATATTAGCACATTGGAAACAGGGTAATTTTGGGCAAGAGTTACGTACAGTTAAGTTGATTGATTATTGTAACACTTGGTGGCCAAAATATGTCTTACAGGATGGGAAAACGTGTCCAGAAAATGGGTCTTTGCAATCTGACATGATTTCACAGTTACTGATGTTTTGTAAACAGGAAGGGAAACGGGATGAAGTTCCGTATGTTGATTTGTTTTTCTATTTGCGGGAAAAGCCAGAGTGGCTGGCTGAGTGTGGGTTAATGATTGTTAAAGTACCTGAAAACAATAAGTGCATGACTTGTGTCCAAGGGAAGCGTTTAGAACACTTGGCATTGGATGAAAGTTTATATCGGAAAGATGATATGGAAGGTGAATTGTTAGTAGCCCCCACGGCATCAGGGGAATCTGACCCTACCTCACCTGGCCCTATTGCACCTGATCCACTTACCCCCTGTCCTAGGGTGACTGTGTATCCCCCAATCGTCTATTGGGTGCAAAGGGGAGGGAAGCACCATTTGTTTTTCCCAGGAAAACTCTGCTCCTCGGAGTGACCTTGAAGCGGGGGAGTTGGAACACTGCAAGACGAAAGAAGCTCTGTTGTTTTTTTCCCCGGGCAGTTAGTTAGTTTAGTGCTAGCGTAGTTAGATGCTGTAGAATAGCTGAAGCTTTTTGCCTTTTTTTTTTTTCTTTTTTTTCCCCTTTTTTTTCCTTCCTTTTTTCTTTTTTGCCCTCTCGGAATTGTTCCAACCTCTCCGGACTAAGGACCTGGGGGAAGCACCGGGGGCCTCCACAGGGGACCCACCCCACCAAGACCAGCCCTGCACATCTCCTTTTCTCCCAGCGCCAATGGAGATGGAGCGGTGGAGCACAGTGACGATCTTCAAGAGGAGACTTTCTTTAAGTTTGTTATCCCTCTGTAAGCGGCACAAAGCTCTTGTCATCGGGTATTGTGCTGGGAGTGCTTTGCCTGTTTAATAAACAGGTTTTTTCCACTTTTCTCTGAGGAAGTCTTTTCCTGAACCAGTTGGGGGAGGGGAGGGGGAGCCCCGTGGGAGGGTTTCTCCCAAAATCTGCTTGAAACCACCACACCCCCCCCGCCAAAAGATACCCTCCTTTCCCACCTACTTCTGATCAAAGATACCCTCCTCCTCCTCCTACCCCAGCTCAAGGAAAGCCTCCTCTCCCACCAATGCCTTCTTCACCTGCTCCTGTCTCCCTGTACCCTCCTCTGCCCTCTTCGCCCGCCCCTTCTTCCCCAGGAAATGACCAAGACTTAACTGTGATACAGAGACATGGGGAGGGTGCAGAAGGAGCAGATAGTAGTGAGAACAATGACGATAAACCAGTAACCCCAGTATCTCATCGAACACGATCAAAATTGGCCTCGGCTTGGCCCAGGACAGGAAAGGGTTTATTAAGATCAGGCAAACAAAAGAGAACTGTAATTGCCCCTTTAAGATGAGGAGTAGGGGTGGATGGACTGGTTTTTGTAAAAGTACCTTTTTCCCTGGGAAATTTAGTAATTTGGAAGCAGTCAGCTAGGACCTCTGGAGAAAACCCTGATAAAGTGACCAGAGTAGTGAAAATGATTATGAAAACTCAAAATCTGGACTTGGATGATATCCAAGTGTCTTAGGGTGACTTTATGATGCTTGTATCCCCAATCGTCTGTTCTGTTTGTGCTGTATATTGAGTTATGTGCCTTTAAGACTGGTTCTAAGAGCAAAGAGAAGCACAGAGTTTGTTTTGAGAAAACTGCCTGACTCCTACAAATTCTTCTCTGGGCTGGGTGTTCGGTGGAGGCTTGGAGAGACTGCGGGACAGAGATGTTTTTGCTTTTAATTAGTTTCAGCTAGCTAGGGCAGAGAAGTTCCCTGGACTGTTTTTTTCCTTTTTCTTGGAACTGTTTAAACCTGCTCTAGACTGAAAACCCAAGGAAGCACTGGGGGATTGCACCCGCAGCCCACCGGGGCCTGGACCTCGGCATTTTCAAGCAGTGTCGGAGGGACTGGGACTGATGAGAGGCTGAGAGAGAGCCAAGCTACATCCACAGCAAGAACTTTCTCAGTTTGCCATCTCACTCCAGAACGAGAGGTTTTAGTGTTTCATAGTATTCATTCTTTGTACTTGTATGCACTTTGTTTATTAAGTAAAATAGCTTTTTCCACTTTTCTCCAAAGAAGTTTTTTTGCTGGACTGGTTGGAGGGAGGGGGCATTTGGGTCTGCTTCCCTGAGGGACCCCATTCAGGGGTTTTCTCCCAAATTTGTCTCTAAACCAGGACACCAAGTTATATTAGATACTCTAATGGACTCTACCTAAAAGGAAATGGTACTTAGAGCAGCCAGGGAAAGGATGAGAGAAGACATTCACAATGGGCTAGTAACAGGGACTTTGGATTATAACTTTCCCACCAAGGATCCATTGTGGGATCCTAATGACCCATCTGGAGTGGATATGATAAGGCTAAAGAAATATCAAGAGTGAATCCAAATAGGGGTTCAAAATGCTATACCTGAAACTATGAATTGGTCCAAATTATATGAGATCAGGCAGGAGAGCAAAGAATCTCCAACTGCCTTTTTAGAAAGACTTAAAGAAGTGGCCAGGAAATATACAGACCTCCAAATAGGTACAGAACAAGCGAGAGTTCAGCTTGTTCTTATCTTTCTTGGCCAATCACAAGATGACATTAGGAAAAAATTACAGGAACTGGAGGGAGGGGAGTTGAGAAATGTGGTGGTGCAAAAGTTATTTTATTAGGTTTTTAACTGTTTTATATAATTAATTTACAGTTTTTTATAAGAAGTTTTGTAAAATGGTTTGCTCCCTGTACCCCCGTTCTTCCCAATGGTTCTTATCCCTTATATTGCTGTCAATCACCTTTCTCTCTCCTTGGGCGCCCTGTCTGTCACCTTGGGACCCTTCCCTAAATTCTGGAAAGTTCCAGGGAGGGTGTCAAGTGATAGGCTGGTGCCTGGGGAATCCCCTTTCCCCCATTGCGGAGTGGTTCTCCTGTTGAATGTTTACATCCCTAGTTCCACCCTGAGTCAACCTGGTTGGTTAATCTGTTGTTACCACCTCTTGTTCCTCCCCTGTTTAAAAGTTACTGCCTGACCGTTGTACGGGGTCTCTCTTGAGTAGCAGTGGTCAGGTGTGGAGCTCCCGTTTGGTCTCCCCCTCAATAAAACCCTGCTAATCCTACTCAGAGAGTCACCTTTCTATCCATCGCCATGGTCGTGACTACCAACAAGTCCGTCGCAGGGTGCGGGGAACCAAGATCCCACAGGGAGGAGAGAGCCAGTCGAACTAGCGAATCCGACCTAAAGCGCGTGTGCCGCAGTGTAGGACTGAGCTAGCCCGTGAGCCTGTGCTTCCACGCGCACAGTGGACACCGCGACAGAGAAATTTGGACAAACTATGTGAGGTGGCTTGGAAGGTTTATAATAATAGAGAAAAAGAGGTTAACAAGCAGCAAGAAAGAAATCTCTTGGCAGTAGTACAAGGAAATGCAAGGGGAGGTGCTAGAGGCAGCCAAGACAGAACTATGGGGAAGGGTGGGTTTGGCAAGGGTCTAAGAGGACCAGTTATGCAAGGATTAGGTTTGAATCAGTGTGCATATTGTAAACAAGAGGGCCACTGGAAGAGAGAGTACCCAAACCGGTTTTACCAGGGCAATCAGTTCTAGCAGGGAGAAGTTGCCAAGGTAATGGTGTTGTATGCTGGGTGGAAAGGATCCACACCCCAGGAACCTCTGGTTACCTTATAGTTAGGGGAAAAAGAAGTGAAATTTTTAATTAATACAGGGGCTACCCACTCGGTCTTAAATAATCTAGAAGGCCAGATCGGGAACAAATCAACCGTAATAGTTGGGGCCAAAGGAAGGAGGAAAATCGGCCATTCCTGCAACATTTAGATTTGTGTTTTGGGAACAAAGTATTAACCCATGAGTTCTTGTATGTGCCTGAATGTCCTATTCCACTTTTAGGTCGAGATTTATTGGCAAAGCTTGATGCAGTAATTACCTTTGAGAATGGGGAACTACTAATGAAGGTACCCGAGTCAAAAACAGGAAAATTTTTAATGATAAAAGAGAAACCATTTAATGATAAAAGAGAAACCCGTTCTTGCAATCCCTAGGGAAGTAGAAGATGCAGTGATCCCCTCTGTTGTGGACCTGGGCAACAATGGAAAATTGATTTTACAAAACTGCCCAGGAAGGGAGGGTATTGTTACCTATTGGTGTTAACCGATACCTTTTCAGGATGGCCAGAAGCCTTTCCTGCCAGGACAGCTAAGGCCCGAGAAGTGACCAAAGCACTGTTGCAAGAGATAATACCACGATTTGGAGTTCCAGCCACCATATCCTCAGATAGGGGATTTATTTCAAAAATTGTGCAGCAGATAAGTCACCACCTGGGAATAGACTGGGAATTGCATACCCCATACCACCCTCAATCTAGTGACCAGGTGGAAAAGATGAACCATTTGATTAAACAACAAATTGTGAGATTGGGGCAAGAAGCAAATTTGCCCTGGCCCCAGGCTCTCCCATCAGCCTTATTGCAAATTTGGACAAAACCAAAGGCAAAAGAGAAACTAAGCCCTTTTGAAATATTGTATGAAAGGACGTATGCAGTTCAAGGGGGAACAGCATCCATTCAAGTAGGGGAAGAAACCCGACATGGATATATGGTGGCCCTAAATAAACAACTTAGAGAAATTGAGAAATATGTGGCTGGAACTCAAAACAGAGAACTAGATGGGCCAGTACATGATGTACAACCTGGGGATTATGTGTATGTTAAGTCTTTTGCAGAAAAAACCTTAGAACCACAGTGGGAAGGACCATTCCAGGTGCTCCTCACTACCTTCACTGCAATCAAGATCAAAGAACAGAAGGCCTGGATCCATTACTCCCAAGTGGAGAAAGCCCCAGAAGGAATTTGGAAGGTCACACCAGACAATAACTAACTGAAGCTGAAGCTCACTCGGAACAACGAATAAATGGACTAAGAGTTATTTTGGACATTATGTGGAAAGTTGCAACTATTGTAGTAATTACCTTAGCCATAATGAAAGTCAATGCAATACCATGTAGGTATAATGTGACTGGGATATACCAGTGCCAAGGAAGAGCTTATGATCCTTACTCTCGTAAGGCATTAAACAAGATACTAAAAGTCACAAATGCAAGCTTGTGGGAGGGAAGAAATGTTTGAGGATGTAAGTATGCATTCGTACAGGATGGGTTCCACGAGGCTTACCATCCACCCATGAAACTCATCAGGGTCAGTCCTGAATGCTGTGATAAATGCTTGAGTAAATGTCTGGAGTTTAGACTCAAAATAGAGGGGTGTGTGATAAGGAGGTATGACATTGACTTTAACATCACTCAGGTATGTACTGAGTACCATAGGAACCAGACCAAAATTACTCCACCAGTGCCAAGAAAGGCTGTGATCACCAAGATGCCAGCTATTCCAGAAGTCGAGGAACAGATAACTCTTGTAGTTACCAAAACTGAGCCATATGCCATTAAAAAGACAGGAGTTCAGAAGCTGATAGTTAACCCAAAGTGGTCTTTAAAACAAGTAGAAAAAGGAGTACAGGTAAATGCTTCTCACATTCGGCCAAAATGTGCCCCATTTCTCAGGAACTCCTTTATGGACTGGACCACTTGGCTTCAAAAAATTATGCCTCCCAATTTTAAGAATAAGAGGGATCTTGCTGGGTTGCCAGGAACAAGACTGGGAGTGCTACCAGAATGGGAAAACACAGAAGAGCAAGATCATGAAGTAATAATTAATGCGCTAGGCACAGCTAGTGAAAACATCTCACTGGCTCTAGAGTGTAGTCAAGCACAACTGTGGATGCAATCAGTAGCTGCTGCAGTTATCAAGGAAAGTGGAGAGGGAACATTCCCTGCTGAAATTTGCAAAATTGACTGGAACAATGCCTCTGATATAGAAAGAGAACTTCAGTCTTGGTGGATTTTAGTCAATTTCACCTGTAACCCTGTGACTAGTAAGGTAATATGCATCACTAAACTTAATTCACCCAGTAGTTCCCCTAGGATTAAATCACAAGGGGTCTGTATTGTACCCTTCTGAACACAGAATATGGGCACAAGAAATTGGAGGAAAGTGGCAAACCATTAACCTAGAGCCCTGTTCTATGAGGAAACAATTAGGGTACATATGTGAGGGGACACTAGAAAATGATGAAGACATGTTTAGAGACAGACCAAAGCATGTGCACTTTGAAACACATTCAGGCAATCAGATAACTTTGCTCGTGTATACAGGACAAGGTTGTGTCTGTCTTAGGACAGCATGCCCCATCATAAAGATAGACAACCAAATTGTGAATGAGACTCAATTCAATTTGTGTGTTTGCAATTTTGTTAGAATTAAGGAATGTGATTTTTCCTATCAAGTACCCGTAATATCACATCAATATATAAAGGCCAACCTAGCCACTGTGCAGAACATACTGCCTGTGCCCATAAGAATGAATTTGACTTTAGTTGCTCAATTGTTGAAACATTACGAATTGAGAGAAATCTTAAAAAAAATCAGAGATGGAGAGGAAAAGACATTAATTACGATACACCATGATACAGAGACCATCAAAGGGGTTTATAAAAGGCTTGAAGAATGTTTGTCTCATCATTGGTGAGATGGGCTTTTTGGGTGGTCACTGACAGCAACCAGTATACTGAATGCCTTAATCCACCCTATAGTTGTGTTGCTTATTTTAGTCAGCATAAGTTTAGTGTTATCCATTGTAATACTTGTTTGGAATTGGAGGATGCTGCGACAGTGGCAGCTTTAACATCACTGTCAAAGGCGTATGGCTTGGTCTTGAGAGACACTAGCTGTACAGCTTGGATAGATGAGAAAGACTCTGTATACTGAGTAAAGGAATTTACTCATTTCAAAGAAGAAGTGGGGAATGAGACATTAATTTTGAAGAATTAAGGATTTTTAGGAAAGTTAAAATAATAAGTTGCTGAAATAGCTGAAGTAGATAGGTAAGCTTTGTTCACAGTTAACAGAGGTCAGATCTTAGATAAGCTATCCCGGATTTAGTAACTTATTGCTTGTCAGCTTTATGTTTATGTAGCTGTGCCTGTTGTGGTGGTGTGCGTTTTGTTTTTATTTATTTAATGTAATTTATATTGAGTTTTCTGTAATGGTTTGTTCCTTGTACCCCCCTGTTTTTTGTATCGGTTGTAACCTGTCTGTCCAGAGCTAGAAAAGTCAGTTATATGTCAGTCATTTCTTCCCTGCACCTGTCCCTCTCAGCTTCCCCCCCCTCTCCTCGTGGTCGCCCTGTCTGTCACTTCGAGATCCTTCCCTGGATTCTGGAAAGATCCAGGAGAGGCATCGAGTGATAGGCTGGTGCTCGGGGAATCCCCTCCTACCCTTCTGTGATTTGTCAATGATTCAAAGGTTGACACCCCTGTTACCACCCCTGTGTTCCCTGGTTGGCTGACCCGTTGTCAGCCCTCCCCCGTTTATAAGGGGTTGTCAAGCTTTGATCTCTGCTCTTCTGGGCAGGGGATCAGGGGGTGCTGAGCTCCGTGCTCTATCTCCCTGCAATAAACGCTGTTTTGCCCTGCCTGGAGGAGTCGCCCTTTCTTCGGCCACCACGGTTGCGTTCTACATCGGTCCACTCGCTGCTGGTGCGGGGGAATTAAGATCCCACGGGGGAGGAGGCAGCTCGTCCGACGTGCCACCCCAACCCATTTATGCTGCTGCAGTGCGTAACTGAGCTAGCCTGCGGCCGCGCTGCAAGCACGAGGACGGACACAGCAACAGCGGTTTTGGCGCCCACCGCGTGGCCACGTGGTGGACCCCGCAGCACGGATTGGGTCGGAAAGAAGTCCGGCCGAAGAATCCTTGGACGCCCCGCTCCCCCTGCTTGAGCAGCTCACACCACGCTCGCAGGGGAAGAAGAGGGAAGCCCTGAGCACCCAGAGGGTCCTCTTCAGGTGGCCGAGCCCACACCACCAGGCTTTATTCGGTTCCAGGAGGGGGTAAGTTGCCCTTCAGGAGGGGACTTACTTTAAAGGAGGGTTCTTTGGGGAAGGAAGACCCTAAGGCTGCGCAGCTCAGGCGGGTGGAGGTTTGCCCCACGCTCCTGCGGGATCCCTCCTCGGAACATGCTTTGGTTTTCTTCTGTTCTTTAAAATTTAATTTAAGGACAGTGACTCGGAGTTCAGGAGAGTGGAGACCCCGAAAGTTTTAAAGCCACCGTTTTTTTTTCTTCGTCGCGGCTCCCCGGGCTCGGTCGGTTTCGCAATCACCCGGTTTTAAGAGTTGGTCCGCAGTTTGCTTTTTTGTTACATTTTACTTTTGCCTGAGTGACTGTGGGTGGGCGGCAGGCTTCTGAGAGATGGGTGCTCAACTCTCAGCCGCCCAGAAGGGATTGTATCATAGTTTAATTTCCCTAGTTGAGCTCGCCAATTTAAAAGTTATTAAAGGCGAGATAAAAAAGTTAGTTCGGTGGCTGTTTCTGCATTTCCCTCAAACATCGCCAGAGCAAGTCTACAGCCCTAAATTTTGGAGGGCTGTGAATAATAAAATATATAATTTGGCTCTCTCCGGAGACAAAAAAGCATCAGAATTTTTTAATTTGGCCACACAGCTTTCAGCTGCAGCAGTAAAAATAGAGAAAGGGGTGCAGAAACAGAAACAACCTTCCCCCTGTTTGTCCCAATCCCAATCCCTTCCCTTGTGTCCCCAGAATGGAACCCTGAGCGGGGCAGCTGTGGGAGATTAGGGACAGGCAGTCGGAAGATATCGCGTTGTACGGGCAGACAGAACCCCTTCCTCAATACTTAGGTGGTTAGTGTCCTTGATAAAGTAAGCAACACCTAACTTGTAACGTAAGCAGACGGATGTGATGTAGCCAACAGAGGTTTTATAACTCCATGTAACCAGTTAATAAACGCCATTAGCCGTCTACCACACTGGTGTCTGTGAGCTGATGGACCGAGCAGCCTGGCTGTGGCTGCCGTGTCGTTCCTGAACCAGGTCGCTACGCCTCAGCAGAGGCAGCAAGTGGTGCTGAAACCCCCGGGAGTCGCCCGGGAGATCGGGAGTCACCTGGACGGGTGAACGACGGCCGAGTGGCGGGCCAGCTCGGCGGGAGGGACGCCTCCGGACCCACGCAGAGGATGGAAGCTCTCGTGAAGGTCGTTTCTCAGATTCATAAGCAGTGGGGAATTGATTGTAAAGCAAAAGATTTTACCCTCGCAGTGACGAGGCTTTTGCAACTTAGTATTATTGATCGACCGGTGGATATCCTCCACCCAGATGTTTGGGATCAATGCACTAAGGCTCTTGCCAACGACACAATGTCTTCTGGCTCAGGGAAAAATCTTAAGGCATGGGGAAGGGTCGTGGAAGCCTTACAGAAGGCTCTGCACGAGCAAGAAACCTGGAAAGCTGCCCGAAATTGTTTAAAGATTTCTCCTCAATTGGGTATCGCGGCAGCGACGCAAACTTTCTCAGAGGCAACTGTTGTTGGGAATTTTCAGAGTGTAAAAGAATGTAGTCTGAAAGTTAATGATAATGTTCAGAGTGTCGATGGGCTTGGTTCTGCAGAGTGCAGAGGCTCGGAGGAGCAAGGGCTCGCTTCAGAGCCTCCAAACTCAAGGTCACTCGCTGAGGAGATAAAACAGATGCAGTCAATTTACAACAGTCTAGCTGAAGAAGCTAGGAATGCTGGAAAAGTGGGGGAGGGACCTCCACCTTATGCGCCTCAAGATAGCACTGAATCCGAGAGGGAAAGCAGGACAGAAAACAAAGAAGGTCATTTAGATAGTGGGCTCGTTGCCAATGAAACCAAAGAGAGCCTCTTTGCTAACGAGCAGAAAAAGGGAAAAGAGCTCAAAGAGATAACTGAAGCTCATCTTTGCCAAAAAGCACGTTTTTCTAAGGCGAGATGCTCCCACAGCAAGAGGCGAGGGGAGCGCAGGTGCAAGGGGCAGCTCAGCCCCGAGAGAAAGGGGGGGGGCCCAGGGGGGAAGGAGTGGCCCAGCCCTGAGGGAAAGGGGCGGGGTCGGAGCTCGACCAAAAGGGTCCCGAGCCCGGAAGCAGCCAGTCAGTCGACTTCCGGCTCTGAATCGGACTCTAGCTGGGACTGGGACAGCCAGTCCTCTGCTGCCGGCTCTGGCTCCGGCTCCGACAAAGAAGAAGTAACAGTATATAAAATCAGTAACAACAATGTTTCTACCTGGGTTGAGGGGAAGTCAGAAAAAGAACGAACTCCCCTCACAGACTGGAGGAAGATACAGATGGCATGTGCCAATTGGAATCCATCAGCCAAACTAGCTTTTCCAGTCCGACTAGGGGGGGCAGGCAAAAACCAGAGAACGTACTCACCGGTAAATCCTAAGGGTATACAAGCAATTGTTAAAGCAATCACTGACAGAGGGATCAATTCAGCAATGGTTTCTACTCTCATTGATAGTGTTTTTGGAGGGGATGACATGCTCCCATTTGACATAAAGCAAACTTGCAGACTGATTTTTGATGGGGCAGGGATGATTGTTTTTAAACAAGAGTGGGAGGACAATTGTGCAAAGCAACTAGCTTTGGTCACTGGTCCAGATCATCCGCTACACGGCTCCAGCCTGCAGCCACTCATGGGCACAGACCCAACCATGATCACCCCCCAGGAACATCCAACCTAGCCAAAAGACTGATAAGTGGGCAGTTCCGTTCCTATCAGGAATGTGGGTTTGTCAACAAATCGGAATAACCCCCTGTGTGTACCTTAGCAAATTCAATAACCTTGCTGACTTTTGTGTCCAAGTTCTGATTGTTCCTAGAGTCCTGTATCACCAAGAAGAAGAAATGTATCGTTTTTTAGAAGAAACCATCCAGCTCTGCAAAAGAGAAGTAATAACAGGTATAACCATTGCAATGCTCCTTGGCCTAGGAGCTGCCGGTACAGCCACAGGTGTTTCAGCTCTCGTGACCCAACACCAAGGACTTTCTCAGCTGCAAATGACAATTGATGAAGACTTACTGAGAATTGAAAAATCCATTTCCTCTCTTGAAAGATCTATCTCCTCGCTTTCGGAAGTTGTCCTGCAGAACAGAAGAGGACTGGACCTCTTGCTCATGCAGCAAGGAGGCCTGTGTGCCGCCTTGAGAGAAGAATGCTGTTTTTATGCAGACCATACTGGAGTCGTGCGAGACTCCATGGCCGAGCTGAGAGAAAGACTGGCCCAGAGAAAGAGAGAGAGAGAGGCCCAATGAGGATGGTTTGAGTCATGGTTCAATCAGTCCCCATGGCTAGCCACCTTTGTTTCCACCTTAATAGGCCCTCTCACCATGATACTCTTGGTATTGATTTTTGGGCCTTGCATTTTGAACAAGTTAGCGTCATTTGTTAGAAGCCGTTTAGAGAAAGTCGACATCCTATTTGTCGAACGTCTGCAATTACCATAAAGTGCGCTTGTTACTAACATTTTATACACTTTTGTATCCTATTATACTAACTTTAACAGCTTTTGCATTTTTATGACATTTATATTTTTATAACATTTATACTTTTATACTTTTTTACTTAGTCATGGGACGGGGGGGGGAAATGTGGGAGATTAGGGACAGGCGGTCGGAAGATATCGCGTTGTACGGGCAGACAGAACCCCTCCCTCAATACTTAGTTGGTTAGTGTCCTTGATAAGGTAAGCAACACCTAACTTGTAACGTAAGCAGACGGATGTGAGGTAGCAAACAGAGGTTTTATAACTCCATGTAACCAGTTAATAAACGCCATTAGCCGTCCACCACACTGGTGTCTGTGAGCTGGTGGTCCGAGCAGCCTGGCTGTGGCTGCCGTGTCGTTCCTGAACCAGGTCGCTACGCTTTAGTGGAGGCAGCAGGCAGCAGGACCTCTGCCTGCTGGCTCAGGCCCCCCCAGGACTCCCCAATCCCCCCACCTGGTTAGTCCTAACCAGACTGCTCAGGGCTTCTCGGTCAACCCTGGCCGGGCTGCTCGAGAATCTCACCCACCCTCATATTCCCTAGTTAATAAACCCAAAGTTCGTTTTAGTGTTTCAGAGGGGCCAACACAAAATGGAGTCCCCTGCCCTTGTCCCCAAGATGGAGGGGGCCACATGGCACAATCCCCCCATCCCCCTATCCTCCTTCCTACAATCCCTTTCTTCCCACCCTTGATCAGCCCAACCCCTTTCTCTCCTCGGCCCCTCCTATTCCCCAGAAGGCTCCACCCATGCATCCTCCCTCTCCCAAGACCACTCCCACAGCTCCTCCTGTTGGCCCCTCCCAGGGAAACGCCTAGAAGTCATCGCCGTCTTCCCAGACCACTTCCCCCACCGAAAGACACGCCTCCTGGGCTGCTGGTTCCCACGCTCCCCCGCCCGGTTCCCACGCTCTGGAACCAGGGGAGGTGGGGCCGAAGCCTGTGTCTACTGAGGCACAGCTGCCTCACCCTATTCCCTCATTAGCCCCAGTCACTTACAAAGCCTCCCGAGGAGGGCACAACATTTGTGTGGTCCATCACCCATTCTCCCAAGCTACCATCCAGGACCTGTGCAAGGCCCATCGGGATTATGGATGGGACAGCCCCTATTTTAGGGGACTGCTCCGCTCTAATCTCGAGGGAGCCGTGGTTATTCCTGCTGATCTTAAGCAGTTGTTTTCCTGCCTGATGGACTCCACGGAGTTCAAGCTGTGGGAAGCAGTGTGGAAGCAGCTGCTTAAGGAAGCATTGCCAGGTCTCCTTGTCGACCCTGAGACAGCGGTTGACGAGGATGGGGGTGCCCTCACCCTGGAACACCTTATGGGTGAGGGAAGGTGGGTGGATCCAACGGACCAAGCGTTGTCTATTCCAATAAAAGCCCTCAATTTAGTGCAGGGACATGCCGTGACTGCATTCTTTAGTATGATGCCAGAGGGTCCGGTAGTGCCTTATTATAAGATCATTCAAGACACAAAACAACCATTTACCAAGTTTGTAGAAAGGCTCACCCGAGCTATTGAAGTTCAGGTTTCGGACATGGCAGTGAGGGGTGGTATCCTAAGGGAAATGGTGTTCGCAAATGCGAATGTTTTATGCAGAAATGCAATTTTGAGTTTACCTTTGGACCCCCCTCCTACCCTTCAGGACATGCTCAGGGTGTGCCAGCTGAAGGTTCCTTTTATGCAGGGTAACGAACCGGACCCAAAATAAAAACAACCTAGGATAGCTACTATCACTGGCAATCGGTCGTTCTCCACCGGAGACCCAAACCGCAGGCCGCATATTCCGCAAAGGAATAGATGTCTCATATGCCGGGAGCCAGGGCACTGGGCAAACAACTGCCCATTAAGGGAAGATATTGAGGCTCTGAAAAACAAAAAAGGGGGAGCAGGGGGAGGAGGGAGAACAGGGGCGGAGGGCGGAGGCCCCCGCCAGTTAAACTAAAGGAGGAGCGCAGGTCCGCCCGGCGCTATGATAAAAATAGGGCGGACCGGGCAGTGGGAGAAAGGGAGGAGAAAATGAGCGCCGATGAAACCCTGCCTAAAGGAACTAAAACTACCGGACTGGACAAATTGACTGATAAGACATTTCAAACTGACCATGACTTAACTAAACAGATTCTTGTTACCACCTCTAGGCATGAGCCTTTTAAGTTACAGCTTTCTGAGGCCATGTACTCAAGGACCACGGAGTGGACCTTCCTTTCCTTAAACATCAAGGAGCAGAGTGCCTGGCCAGTCCTAGGGAAGGAGTTCATCGTCATCAGGGATTGTAAGTACACCCCGCAAGAGATCGAGATTCTCCCAGGAGTGTTGGTCAACAACCCTGGGAAGCTCGTTCTCTGGCTGCGATGCACCCATCCGCCGACATTTCTCCCGAAAGGCCAAATCATCGCCCAAATCATCCCTACCCGGGGACCAAGCAAATCATCGACAGTCCCGGTGGCTTGCCCAGTGCAAGCCATCACAGAAGAGAGGCCCCGGGTAGCAAGTGAGTTCACGGTAGGTGGGGAAACCCTTAACATCCTGGCTCTTTTAGACACCGGGGCAGACATAACGATCGTGCCAGCGCAAGATTGGCCGTCACATTGGGCTCTGCAAGACGTGGCTGGACAAGTCCAAGGTGTAGGAGGGTCGCAATTGGCACGACAATCTAAGAGCATAGTACAAATTAGGGGGCCAAAAGGGCAATTGGCAAACATACGCCCTTTCGTTTTGAATTATAAGGAACCTCTGCTTGGAAGAGATCTCATGTCTCAATAGGGGGTCAAGATTGACATACCCGACCCCTCAGTGGAAATTTCCACCACAGCCATTGGAGAGCGTCCCACCAAAAAACTAAATTGGCTGACAAATGATCCAGTTTGGGTGGAGCAATGGCCCCTGTCAAAACAAAAATTAAAAGCACTCGAGGAGCTCGTGGAGGAGCAATTATGTAAAGGACATGTTGTCGAAACAGATAGCCCTTGGAATTCTCCGGTTTTTGTCATTCAAAAGCCGGGGAAGGGCAAGTGGCGCCTCCTCCAAGACCTCCGCCAAATTAACAATGTAATTGAAGACATAGGGCCCCTCCAACCTGGGATGCCTTCCCCAACTATGCTCCCCCAAAATTGGCAATTGGCAATAATAGATATAAAAGACTGCTTTTTCCATATTCCCCTACACCCGGACGATGCCCCACGTTTTGCCTTCTCGGTACCTAGCATCAACCGGGAAGCCCCAAGGAAGCGATATCACTGGCAGGTGCTCCCTCAGGGAATGAAGAACAGTCCGGTTATCTGCCAGTGGTATGTTGCCTCCTTGCTGTCCCCTGTCCGCGCAGCCGCGAGCCAGGCTATCATCCATCACTATATGGATGATGTCCTGGTGTGTGCCCCAAACGACGATGAACTTACACACGCGCTTGTCCTGACAATCAATGCATTGATTGCTGCAGGGTTCGAGCTGCAGGAGGAGAAAGTTCAACGGATGCCACCATGGAAGTACCTCGGGCTGGAGATCAGCAAGCGGACCATTGTGCCGCAAAAATTGGCCATCAAAACAAAAGTGAGTACTCTCGCAGATGTCCACCAACTGTGTGGGGCTTTGAATTGGGTAAGACCCTGGCTAGGTCTGACCACTGGGAATTAGCCCCCCTTTTCAATTTATTGAAAGGGGGAGAGGAGCTTAGTTCTCCTAGGGTTCTTACCCCAGAGGCGGAGAAAGCTCTGGAGAGGATTCAGGATGCAATGTCCTCAAGGCAAGCTCACAGATTTGACCCCGAGCTGCCTTTCAAATTTATCATCATGGGGAAGTTACCACACCTCCACGGGATGATCTTCCAGTGGAGGGACATCCCGAAAAAGGACCGAGACGGGAAAGATCCACTCTCCATCGTAGAGTGGGTCTTCCTGAGTCACCACCGGTCCAAAAGGATGACCCGGCCGCAAGAGTTGGTGGCTGAGCTGATCTGAAAGGCAAGGCTTCGGATCAGAGAATTGGCAGGATGTGACTTTGCGTGCATTCACATCCCAATTGGATTACGCTCGGGCCAAATTTTGAAATCAATGTTGGAACACTTGCTTCAGGAGAACGAAGCGTTACAGTTTGCTCTAGACTCCTTTGCTGGGCAAATTTCAATTCATCGGCCTGCCCACAAAATTTTCAATCAGGATGTCAAATTTGTATTGTCACTCGAGGTTCAAAGCAGAAGACCACTCAAGGCCTTAACCATTTTTACTGACTCATCTGGAAGGTCCCACAAGTCAGTCTTGACTTGGAAGGACCCTCAAACTCAGAAGTGGGAGGCTGATATTGCTGAGGTGGAAGGATCACCTCAGGTTGCTGAGTTGGCCGCAGTCGTTAGGGCATTTGAGAGGTTTTCTGAACCTTTTAATCTGGTCACAGACTCCGCATATGTTGCGGGGGTGGTGTCTAGAGCGGAGCAAGCTGTCTTGCAAGAAGTGTCCAACATCGCTCTATATGAGTTGCTCTCGAAATTAGTTAAGCTAGTCTCCCACCGAGAGCAACCATTTTTTGTAATGCACACAAGGTCACACACTGATTTGCCGGGGTTCATTGCGGAGGGAAACAGGAAAGCGGATGCCCTCCCTGCCCCTGCCAAGATGGCCCCTCTGCCAAACATCTTCGAACAGGCTAAACTCAGTCACCAACTGTTCCACCAGAACGAGCCTGGTCTTGTTCACCGCTTCCACCTAACGCGGGAACAGGCCAAGGCGATCGTGGCTGCGTGTCCGTCCTGCTCCCGACATGCGATCCCAACTTTGCATGCGGTGGTTAATCCCCAGGGGCTCAAAAGCTGTGAGGTGTGGCAAACAGATGTCACTCACTTCCCCGAATTCGTCTGTCAAAAGTATATTCATGTGTCCGTAGATACCTTCTCTGGAGCAGTCTTCGCTTCTGCCCACACAGGAGAGAAGGCAGGGGATGTCATTAAACATCTTATCCATGCCTTCTCCTTTATGGGTATCCCGAGAGAACTGAAGACAGATAACGGCCTGGCGTACAAATCCAGGGAGCTCTGCAGCTTCCTGCAGCAATGGGGGGTGGAGCATAAGACCAGCATCCCCCACTCCCCCACAGGTCAAGCCGTGGTGGAGAGGACCCATCAAAACATCAAGAGAGTTTTACATCAGCAGCAGCAGGTCCTCAAGACAGAAACACCATCTGTCAGGCTGGCCAGGGCGCTTTTCACCATCAACTTTTTAAATTGTTCTTTCGAAGGTTTAAATCCACCCGTGGTGCGGCATTTTAACGATAAAGCGTCTTTTTCCATCAAAGACAGGCTGCCAGTCATGGTCAAGGATCCTGAGTCTGGAAGGACGGAAGGGCCTCATGACCTGGTCACGTGGGGACGTGGGTACGCTTGCGTGTCCACCCCCACGGGGCCAAGGTGGATTCCATCAAAATGGGTAAGGCCCTACGTCCCTAAGGGCTCAGGATCAAAAAGGGTGACCAGTCCACAGGTAGCGGAGGCAGCGTGGAGGCGAAAGAGGAAGGAACAACAACATTCCTGGGCAGAGCTCCCTTTCTCTAACTGTCCTGAATTTATGTAATCCCTATCTATTATTATGTTCTGTAACCTTTGTATTTAGTTGTCTTTCAGTTATAATGATGAAGTCTATCCCAGCTGGATCCCCTACTCCAAGGAAGAGTTATCTGATCCTTGGAGCCATATTGACGCTCAGCCTTTGTCTCCCTGTAGAAACATCAAACGGGAGACTGACGATTGGCTGGGTGGGATTTTCACCAATTGGAGAATTTCTGGCTGGGTTTCATCAATTATAAAGACAGTTTTGTTGTGTTTGTTTATTTTAATGTTAATTCTGATTGCGTTTGGTATAATCAAAAGAATGTTGTATAATTTAGTTTCTGCCACCACTCACTCCCCCACCATAAATCATCTCACCGTGCCACCTGGAAAGGATGGATTGGAGATGGAGGAAGAGCTGGAGTGGGACCGTGAAGAGGACGACGACCGGAACCCTGACGAAGAAAATCATGAACTGGGGTATCCGACCTGACAGGGATGGTTCACAGAGATCTACCCGGCGTCCGAATACCTACCTCCCCCATTCCAAGTCACCTCCTCTTTAAGAACAGAAAAGGGGGAGATGTGGTGGTGTGCATTTTGTTTTTATTTATTTAATGTAATTGTTGAGGGTTAAGTTTTAGAATTTTTCCCCCCCCCATGAGTTACTTTTAAGTACTGATAGTTAAGGGTGCTTAAGGGGACAAAGGAGGTTGATCGCTGAGTTTTGGGAGAGAGAGAGGAGGCTCCTGGGGGGCATAGGGGGAAGGACTTTCATTGCTCTCGGTTCTCCCGGGGAAGCACGGTCAGCGACGGAGAGCTGCCTGAAGTCCACAGCTAGCGGAGGAGTCTGGTCCTGGGATTTCTATCATCTGTTGGAGCGCCCAGGAATTCGGAGTTTCTTCGTTGCCCTGCTGGATTCTAGGTCAGCCCGAGACCAGCCGCTGCGGGTTTCTCCAGCACTGCCCACCTTGCGTGCCAGGACACCCCCCTCCCTGCCGAGGACAATCCACCGCTTCCAGCCACTGCGGGTGCTCCAGCACTGCCCACCTTGCCTGCCAGGGCACCCCCCTGTCTGCCGAGGACAATCCACCGCTTCCAGCTTCCAGCCGTCAGCGCCGGAGCTCCGGAGCTTCCCGCGTTTGCCCTCAGGGTTCTTAGTTCTGTTTTACTGTTATTATAAGTGCTGTTGTTTGTTTGTCCTGTTATATTTACTAGTAAAGGACTGTTATTCCTTCCCCATAGCTCTGACCGAAAAGTTTTTTTTAATCTTCCAAATTATAATAATACGGAGGGAAGGATTTGAATTCCTCATTTCCTAGAGAGGCCTGCCTCTCCTTAGCAGACACCTGTCTTTTTTTTTCAAACCAAGACAGTAATTTATATTGAGTTTTCTGTAATGGTTTGTTCCTTGTACCCCCCTGTTTTTTGTATCGGTTGTAACCTGTCTGTCCAGAGCTAGAAAAGTCAGTTATATGTCAGTCATTTCTTCCCTGCACCTGTCCCTCTCAGCTTTCCCCCCCTCTCCTCATGGCCGCCCTGTCTGTCACTTCAAGATCCTTCCCTGGATTCTGGAAAGATCCAGGAGAGGTGTCGAGTGATAGGCTGGTGCTCGGGGAATCCCCTCCTACCCTTCTGTGATTTGTCAATGATTCAAAGGTTGACACCCCTGTTACCACCCCTGTGTTCCCTGGTTGGCTGACCCGTTGTCAGCCCTCCCCCATTTATAAGTGGTTGTCAAGCTTTGATCTCTGCTCTTCTGGGCAGGGGATCAGGGAGTGCTGAGCTCCGTGCTCTATCTCCCTGCAATAAACGCTGTTTTGCCCTGCCTGGAGGAGTCGCCCTTTCTTCGGCCGCCGCGGTTGCGTTCTACATCGGTCCACTCGCCGTTGGTGTGGGGGAATTAAGATCCCACGGGGGAGGAGGCGGCTCGTCCGACGTGCCACCCCGACCCATTTACACTGCTGCAGTGCATAACTGAGCTAGCCTGCGGCCGCGCTGCAAGCGCGAGGACGGACACAGCAACAGCCTGTAACGAAAAAACAAGATGCAGTAAATAAGATATAAGATAACTGCAGACTTCCTGCTTAAAGAACCCACAGAACACGGGAAACTATAAATTCTACCAAGGATTAATTTGTTACGTAAGCATTGAAAAGGTAGAAAGGTCAGAACAAGGATGACTCATCTTACTTCCTCATCTCTGGTGACTCCTCCCCAGAAGAGACCCCCGACTCATTTTAGGAAACAAACTACGCATATTTAATAGCCTTTTTGCCAATTAGCATACAAAGCAAGGAATGTGAGGTGACAGGGCTATGAATATGCATTTGTATTTTGGGTATTTGTCCTAGGGTAACTTTATGATACTTGTATCCCCAATCGTCTGTTCTGTTTCTGCTGTATATTAAGTCCTGTGCCTTTAAGACTGGTTCTAAGAGCAAAGAGAAGCGCAGAGTTTGTTTTGAGAAAACTGCCTGACTCCTCCACATTCTTCTGTGGACAGTGTGTTCGGCAGAGGCTTGGAGAGACTGCAGGACAGAGATTTTTTTTTTTTGCTTTTAGTTAGTTTCAGCTAGCTAGGGCAGAGAAGTTCCCTGGACTGTTTTTTTTTCTTTCCGTTTTCTTAGAACTGTTTAAACCTGCTCTGGACTGAAAACCCAGGAAGCACCACTGGGGGCTGCACCTGCGGCCCACCGGGGCCTGGACCTTGGCATTTTCCAGCAGCGCCGGAGGGACTGGGACTGATGAGAGACTGAGAGAGAGCCGAGCTCCACCCACGGCAAGGACTTTCTCAATTTGCCATCTCACTCCAGAATGAGAGGTTTTATTGTTTCATATTATTCATTCTTTATACTTGTATGCACTTTATTCGTTTAGTAAAATAGCTTTTTCCACTTTTCTCCACAAAGGTTTTTTTTCAGACTACTTAGAGGGAGGGGCCACTTGAGTTTGCTTCCCAGAGGGATCCTATAAAGGGGTTTCCCCCCAAATTTGTCTCCAAACCAGGACATACCCTTAATTGGCGCCCAACGTGGGGCTCGAGAGTGCAGAAAATCTTGTATTGCTTAACTGCATTTTTTTTGTTGACCTTTGGGTAGGGATTAAACAGACAGTGGCCATGTTGCTTCTTAAAGTCCTAACGTCTCTTAGAATAGAGTCTTTTCTGCATTTCTGTTCCCTAGGCTTTTTTGAGGTCTTAATACCTTTCTGGTCTCTAGGTTTGTTTTCCTACCCAGAAATAGCTCCAATGTTGTCCTTAACATACAGCTTTTACACTTGGGATGCACAAATTAGAATAGTTATTTTGCTAGGTTCGGTGATTATAGTTTACAAGAAGCTTATAAAGATACTAGAGTTTGTTCTAGGTATGTTCAGTTTATGGTTTTTTCGTCCTACCCTGCGTCCTAGTTCCAGTAGCATGTTTTATGGATTTATCAATAATTGCACTCAGTTTATTAGAGGAGGAGTAGGGGATGAGGCTCTTCAGCCTCTTTTTTCCTTCTTCTCTTTTGAGTCAGTTACATCACTTTTAGAGAATGTTCAGGGTCTTTTAAATGTTAAAGACCCCACCTTCCTGGTATTTCACCTCGTGACTTTCCTCTATATAGCTTATAGCTTTTCTAGAATGAGTCACACACTGCTAAACACTGTAGGGGAGCAGATAGAAGCAAGGGAGCAGAGAGATAAATCAGTCACTCAGGCTGCAGCCAACCCCACAGCTATTCAGGATGCAGTTAAACCAGAGAGTGAGGCTAAGACACCGGCAGTTGCTGCAGTAAAGAAGGGAAAGAAGCACACGGACAAAACCGATCGACCAGTAGAGGATGATTCAGGTGAAGGATCCTCAGTGCCTCCTGACACCCAGTCAGGAGTCAAACCAACTGACACACAATCAGAAGCTGAAGCAACTGATGATACACAGTCAGAAGCTGAACCAACTGATACGAAATCGGAAGCCCAACCAACTAGTACAAGATCAAGAGTCCAACCAACTAGCACACGATCAGAAGCCCAACCAGCTGCTACAAGATCAAGAGCCCAACCAACTGCTACAAGATCAGGAGCCCGACCAACTGCTACATGATCAAGAAATACTATTGAGTCCTTTTCCCTGAAAGACCTTCGTAGCCTAAGAAAAGATTATACTCAAGGACCTGATAAATCTATAATTAGTTAGTTAGTCCGTCTTTAGAATGCTGCAGGTGAGGCAACAATACTAGATAGCACTGAAGCGAGACATCTTAGATCCCTATCACATGATCCAGTTATTAACCAAGAAATAATGAGGAAGGCTAGTCCTTGCAGTCTCTGAGAACGGGTCCTGAGAAGCGTAGCACAAAGATATCTGTGTGCCGATGATCTCTATATGCAGCAAACTCAGTGGAAAACCATTGAACAAGGGATTCAGCGCTTGAGAGAAATGGCAGTGGCAGAGATTGTCTTCTCAGATAACCTAAACACTAGGAACCCTAACTTAGTACCATGTACACCTGTAATGTGTCGAAAACTTGTACTACTTGGGCCACAGGAATACTCCTCTGCTTTAGCAATAATGAAGCGAGATGAGACAGAGGAGACTGTGCTTGATATAGCGAAGAAGCTCCGAACATATGCAGATGCCGTGCATGGTCCAACACATGCAAGAATCACAGCTTTGGAAACACAGATGCAAGGATTAGCAGACAAAGTAGAAGAAAATCTCAAAGAACTCAAGGAGAACATTCTCCAGATCTCTGCAGTACAAGTTAGGGGCTCTAGCACCACACGCAAATGTTCCCTAGATAGAGAGGGAAAAGGCATTCCATGAGCTAAGCTGTGGTCCTTCCTGCGTAATTGTAGAGAAAACATAAAAAGATGGGATAGAGAATATACTGATGCTATGACACAACAGCTGCATAAATTGTTAGATGGCAAGACTGTGAGAGGCAGTTCTAGCAAGAAAGAAGCAGCTCCAGTTACCCAGGGAAATAATCAGGCTTAGAGGGGCCCTGCCTCTAGCCAGGTAGAGGTTAGGGAAAACCGTGTTTTTTGGACTGTGTAGATTCGTTAGCCTAGCACATCAGAACCACAAAAATATGAGGCCTTATTTGACACTAGTGCACAGTGCACATTACTCCCGTCAAGACATGTGGGAGAAAAACCTGTTTCCATTGCTGGGGTGACAGGGGGTTCATAAGATTGTACTTTAGTGGAAGCTGATGTAAGCCTGACTGGAAATGAGTGGAAGAGACACCCTATTGTGACTGGCCCAGAGGCTCCATGCATTTTGGGCATAGACTTCCTCCAAAATGGGTATTTCAAAGACCCGAAGGGATTTAGGTGGACATTCAGGATAGCAGCTGTAGAGACAGGGGATGTTAAGCAGCTGAATACCTTGCCTGGACTATCAGAGAACCTATCTGCTGTAGGTCTTCTGAAGGTGGAAGAGCAACAAGTGCCAATTGCCACTTCAACAGTGCATCGCCGACAGTACAGAACAACTCGAGATGCTGTGATCCCCATCCACAAGATGATCCGTGAGCTGGAGACCCAAGGGGTGGTCAGCAAAACCCACTCACCCTTCAACAGCCCCATCTGGCCTGTGCGCAAGTCTGACAGAGAATGGAGATTGACTGTGGACTACCGTGCCTTGAATGAAGTGACTCCACCACTGAGCGCTGCTGTGCCGGACATGCTGGAACTCCAGTACGAGCTGGAGTCCAAGGCAGCAAAATAGTACGCCACAACTGACATTGCTAACACATTTTTCTCCATTCCTCTGGCTGCAGAATGCAAGCCTCAGTTTGCCTTCACCTGGAGGGGTGCACAGTACACCGGAAACCGACTGCCCCAAGAGTGGAAGCACAGCCCCACCATCTGCCATGGACTGATCCAAGCTGCATTGGAAAAGGGTGAGGCTCCGGAACATCTACAGTACATTAATGACATCATTGTGTAGAAAAACACAGCAATGGAAGTGTTTAAGAAAGGGGAGAAGATCATCCAGATTCTCCTGAAGGCTGGCTTTGCTATCAAGAAGAGCAAAGTTAAGGGACCTGCTCGAGAGATCCAGTTTCTAGGAATAAAGTAGCAAGATAGAAGGCGTCAGATTCCCACTGAAGTCATCAACAAGATCACAGCAATGTGTCCACCAACCAACAAAAAGGAAACACAAGCTTTCCTAGGCGCCATAAGTTTCTGAAGGATGCATATCCCTTAGTACAGCCAGATTGTGAGCCCTCTCTACCTGGTTACCCGCAAGAACAATTTCCACTGGGGCCCTGAACAGCAACAAGCCTTTGCCCAGATCAAGCAGGAGATCGCTCATGCAGTAGCCCTTAGCCCAGTCAGGACGGGACCAGATGTGAAGAACGTGCTCTACTCAGCAGCCGGGAGCAATGGCCTGTCCTAGAGCCTTTAGCAGAAGGTGCCTGGGGAGACTCGAGGCCGACCACTAGGATTCTAGAGCCGAAGCTACAGAGGGTCCAAAGCCAACTACACTCCAACAGAGAAGGAAATCTTAGCCGCCTATAAAGGAGTTCAAGCCACCTCAGAAGTAGTAGGCACTGAAACACAACTCCTGCTGGCACCTCGACTACCAGTGCTAGGATAGATGTTCAAAGCAGAAGTTCCCTCTACCCACCATGCCACCAATGCCACATGGAGCAAATGGATTGCCCTCATCACTCAGCGCACCCGCATTGGAAACCCAAATCGCCCTGAAATTCTGTAAATAATTACAAACTGGCCGGAAGGTAAAAACTTTAGTCTCATAGATGAAAAAAAGCAGGAACAAGTGACACGTGCTGAAGAAGCTCCACCATACAACCAGCTGCCAGCAGAAGAAACATGCTACGCTCTTTTCACTGACGGTTCCTTCCACATCGTTGGGATGAAATGAAAGTAGAAAGCAGCTGTATGGAGCCCCACACGACAAGTTGCAGAAGCCACTGAAAGAGAAGGTGGGTCAAGCCAACTTGCTGAACTCAAAGCTGTTCAACTGGTCCTGGACATTGCTGAAAGAGAAAAGTGGCCAAAGCTCTACCTCTACACTGATTCGTAGATGGTAGCCAATGCTCTGTGGGGATGGCTGGAAAAGTGGAAAAAGGCCAATTGGCAGCGTAGGGGAAAGCCAATCTAGGCTGCAGATGAGTAAAAATATATTGCCACTCGAGTAGAGAAGCTACCTGTCAAAGTCCGTCATGTAGATGCCCATGTCCCCAAGAGTCAAGCTAATGAGGAGCACCGAAACAACGAGAAGGTAAATCAAGCTGCAAAGACAGACGTGTCAAAGATAGACTTAGATGAGCAACACAAGGGAGAGTTGTTCCTAGCTCGATAGGCCCATGATGCCTCAAGTCACCAGGGCAGAGATGCCACCTATAAGTGGGCACGAGACCGAGGGGTGGATCTAACCATAGACAGTATTTCTCAAGTTATCCATGACTGTGAGACATGTGCTGCCATCAAGCAAGCCAAGAGAGTGAAGCCCCTATAGTATAGTGGGCGATAGTCCAAGTATAAGTATGGGGAAGCCTGGCAGATTGACTACATCACCCTTCCCCAAACCCGCCAAGGCATGCGCTATGTGCTGACCCTAGTAGAAGCCATCACGGGGTGGCTAGAAACCTACCCTGTGCCTCACGCTACTGCCCGGAACACCATTCTAGGCCTTGAAAAGCAAGTTCTTTGGAGGCATGGTACCCCTGAGAGGACTGAGTCAGACAATGGAACTCATTTCAAGAACAGCCTCATCAACAACTGGGCTGGGGAACATGGCATTGAGTGGGTGTACCATATCCCCTATCATGCACCAGCTTCAGGGAAGGTAGAAAGATACAATGGACTGCTAAAAACTACCCTGAAAGCACTGGGTGGAGGATCATTCAAAAATTGGGAGCAGCATCTAGCAAAGGCCACCTGGTTAGTTAACACCCGAGGTTCCACCAACCGAGCAGGCCCTGCCCAATCTGAGCCCCTACATACAGTAGATGGAGAGAAAGTCCCAGTAGTACATGTAAGAAGTTTGTTAGGGAAGACAGTTTAGATCAATTCTTCTTCAAGTACAGAAGATCCCATCCGTGGGATTGTCTTTGCTCAGAGACCAAGCTGCACATGGTGGGTAATGCAGAAAGATGAAACCACACGATGTGTACCCCAGAGAAATTTGATTGTTAGGTAAGAACCGTGTGTAATTATCATTGTGTGCTAAATAGTACTACCACTGTATGTAGCTGTATATTGCATATTGCTTTTATATAGATGTATGTGTGTGTAGAGCTAGAGTATATATTAGTTTTAGTAAATTGACAATATGGAGATAAGGAGTGGAATGTCCTAGGGTAACTTTATGATGCTTGTATCCCCAATCGTCTGTTCTGTTTCTGCTGTATATTGAGTCCTGTGCCTTTAAGTCTGGTTCTAAGAGCAAGGAGAAGCGCAGAGTTTGTTTTGAGAAAACTGCCTGACTCCTCCACATTCTTCTGCGAACGGTGTGTTCGGCAGAGGCTTGGAGAGACTGCAGGACAGAGATTTTTTCTTTTTTTTGCTTTTAGTTAGTTTCAGCTAGCTAGGGCAGAGAAGTTCCCTGGACTGTTTTTTTTTCTTTCCGTTTTCTTAGAACTGTTTAAACCTGCTCTGGACTGAAAACCCAGGAAGCACCACTGGGGGCTGCACCTGCGGCCCACTGGGGCCTAGACCTCAGCATTTTCCAGCAGCGCCGGAGGGACTGAGACTGATGAGAGACTGAGAGAGAGCCGAGCTCCACCCACGGCAAGGACTTTCTCAATTTGCCATCTCACTCCAGAACGAAAGGCTTTATTGTTTCATATTATTAATTCTTTATACTTGTATGCACTTTATTCGTTTAGTAAAATAGCTTTTTCCACTTTTCTCCACAAAGGTTTTTTTTTCAGACTAGTTAGAGGGAGGGGCCACTTGAGTTTGCTTCCCAGAGGGATCCTATACAGGGGTTTTTCCCCAAATTTGTCTCCAAACCAGGACAGTATTCAACACTTTTGTAAATAAAAGGCTTTGTAATTACCTGTGAATTTCGCAGTGCGAATAAGGGAAATATCCCGCGTGCTGCCCGACCGTAATAAACATACACTTTCTAACTTTAAACTGTTAGAGAGTTTTTGTCCGTCAAAGTTGGGTATCGATACTAGATCAATACCCTTATTTCTTTAATAAGTCAGCGTGAAGAAAACAAACAGACTAAATCGTAAACTGAATAATCCTCAGAGACTAAGTTAGAATTACTCAGTAGTAACAAGCAGTAGTAGTGGTTGCTACATCCATACTTTGCTCACAGCCAGGTCAATCACCTGTTTTTCTAATGAGAGGAATGACAAGATTTGTCTTTACAAACAAGCCCTGGGTCTGCCAGTAGATAAAACCAGCACTGAGAGATAAGAGAAAGAATGGGAAGGATTCTATTGATTGATGAATGGAAAAGAAGATACTTGCCTTTACAAACAAACCATAGGTTTTTTTGTAAATGAAACTGAATATTGAAAGATGAAAGCAAAAATGGGGGAAACTCCATAAACCCCATAAGAATTAAAAATTAGGGGGAGTTATACATTAAAAGGGGAATCTGAGGTCTTAAGCATTTTGGGAAGCCTGTACCTCTCAAGTACTTCAGCCAATGGGGAAAGAGAGAGGGAAATGTGGCTTGGAAATTAGGAAAAAAAGGAGTCAGCGTCCTCTGAAAAACTGAGAGACCCTGTGATAAACATAAATGGTTTTTGTTCACTGGAGGTTAAATAACTCAAAATAACAAGAAGTTACTATGTTACTATTTGAGCTTATAGAAAAGCCATGTGCAAGCATGCTCTTGCTCAATCCTTTGTTTTCTGCTCCTTAATCAGCTTTAAGTTTCAGGAACTCAAGCTTAGTTACCATATCAGAAAGAAGGCACTAAAAGAAGGGATACTAGAGAATGATTACCATTCTTCATCTCTGCGACCATCGGGAGGCAGAAAAAGACCCCCTAGCAACACGTCGCACATACGCAGAGTACTACAGGAAGAACACGTCAATCGGAGGAAAAAGCAAGATAAAAAGGGGGACGGAGAACTTGTCCGCGCGGCAGTTGGTGAAGCGCAGACTTCCCTGTCGCCCAGCGCTGTATTTGCCTTTGCCTTGCCTGCTGCAATCTAATACATTCCTATTGGAACTTTTCTTTGTGTCCATATTCTATTACAACCCCAGGGCAAATGCCCCATGGCCTCTCCCTTTATTCGAATAAAGTAAAAGGACTCCTCTGTCTACTTTTTGGACATAAACCTCTGGTGTTTGTGGATTAAGTTTCCTAACATTAAGGGAAATAACCTGCTCCTAAAAGCACAGATTTAACCCTAACCTGCCTGATTCCTGGTTGAATTTTAGAGATTTTAGGAGCGAAATAAATATATTTAAAAAAAAAAAATTTAAAAAAAAAAAAAAAAGGCTTGTATGTCCCACTTGTGTTGTAAAAACAGTACTGAATAGGAAGGTGCTGTGCTTAAACAAAGAAATTGATATTTATTGACATCCAGTACTGCACGATCGAGGATCTCCACTGTGTACCCCTTTTATACAGCGGAAAACCAGTTGTTTTCTGCCAATTTATCTAATTATCCACATTTTTTCCCAGTTTCCCAGATTTAAGCTCAGCGATCCCTGCCAGGACCCGTGCGGGCCGGTACACCAGGGCAGGGAAAAGTGTGAAACACTGGTGTGGCCTCTGAGCACCTCCGGCCGCGCCGAGCCCCTCCTGCCCGCGGTGCCCGCTCGCCGCGGGGGCTCCGGGGTCTCCACGGCCTCGGGACGAGCGCGGGGCCATCACGGCGCCCACCGGGGCCACTACCCCTCAGCCTGCCCTCACCAGCATGGCGGCGCCCGCACCCCCGGCTGTGTCTTTGCCCTCCCCAAGATGGCGCCCGTTGTAGCTATAGCCGTGACCTCCCCAAGATGGCGGCCGGGGTGGTGTATGGTCGTGCCGGGCCGCGCCGGAAGTGGCGGCGGCGCCGTTCCCGGCCCATGATGGCGGAGGCGGGCGCGGGTGGCCCCCGGCTGGCGGAGCTGCTGGCTTTGGGATGGCGGCTCTGGGACGAGCTGGAGGCCAGCACCGAGCCCTCCTCGGGAGCCCCAGCCGTGCAGGAGAAGGTGCGGCAGGGGCTGGACGCGCTGCAGCGGGCGGCGGCCATGGTGGCGCAGCTGGAGCTGTTCAGGTGAGCGCGACTGAGGGGACAGGGAGGGTCCCCGGGCAGGGCAGAGGTGGGGCGGGAGCGGGACAGAATCCCAGAATCACTGAGGTTGAACAAGATCTCCAAGACCATCGAGTCCAACCTGTAACCGATCCCCACTTTGTCACCAGCCCAGAGCACTGAGTGCCACGTCTGGGCGCTCCTTGGACACCTCCATGGGTGGAGACTCCACCACCTCCCTGGGCAGCCCCTTCCAATGTGTGACCGCCCTTTCCATGTAGAAATTCCTCATGATGTCCAACCTGATCCTCCCCTGGAGAAGCTTGAAGCCGTTTCCTCTCATCCTGTCCCTGTTTCCTGGGAGCAGAGCCCGATCTCCCCCGGCTGCCCCCTCCTGTCAGGGAGTTGTGCAGAGCCACAAGGTCCCACTGAGCCTCCTTTTCTCCAGGCTGAGCCCCCTCAGCTCCCTCAGCCACCTCTCACAGGATGATTCCAACTCTTTTTCCCATCTCCATTCTGTTTCCTGACTCCCTTCTCTATCCCTCGCAGTGAGAACGAGGAGCTGGAGGAAATCACCTCAGCCGACCTGAAATTCATGCTGCTGCCGGCGCTGCTGGGAGCCCTGACGCTGAAGCAGGTGGACCTGAGCAGGAGAAGGGAACACCTGGAGAGTGCCCGGGAGCACTTCCTGTGCTTCCTCAAGCTCTGCAGGGACTATGGGTTGGGATCTTTCCAGCTGCCCCCTGGCACCTCCAGCAAGGAGGAAGCCAGGAGCCCCTCGGCCCCCTGGGACCCCGCCCAGCCCAACCTGGTGGCCATGGCCATGAGCAGGACAGCCAAAATTGAAAGGTGGGCTCTGTGTAGTGGGAAGGGCTCTGGGAAGCACTCTGGGAGGAGTGGGAGCCTGAGGCAGTGCAGGGTTGGACAAGGAAGAGCTTCTCTGGGCATTGGAATAATTTAATAATAAAATGCTCATCTTAAGAGATGCAGCTCTGTTTAATGGGTAGAGCCAGGGAGGGACATTTGTGTCTCCAGTTTCTGGTCTCTGAGAAAAAAACTGCTCAAAAACTTAAACTCAGCTCTTTAATCTGTTATAATTAATCTTACAATTAGTTCTTTAATTGCTGCGGGCAGCATAAAGACTTATAAACTGGAAGTTTCCTACCAGTGGGTTCAATTAAGCTTGAAAAAAGGTGGTTGGTGCCTTTGGTGCTTTGGTTGGGATTTTGGCCACCAAGTTGCTCATTGTGGCAGCACTGGAAGGTTCAAACTGGGCTGGACTTGCTTAAATTGTGTAGAAAAGCATAGAAAAATATTATTTATATTCTAATTGGGAAGGGTTTCTTTTTAGAATTACTCTTTTATGCTCCTTGTCCTCTCAGCTCCCAAAGGTTTCTTGGCTCTTATTGTTCATTCTTCAGGTGAAAATAACTGAGGGAAGGAGGACACAAGGATTTAGTTTGGAAGTGTTTCATAGGAGTAATTTCCCCTTTAATAAATAATTCCTGAAAAAGTAAAGATAAATTTACCCTGGAAGTTTATTATATAGGCAGTTCTTCCCTTTAATAACTAATTCCTGAATAGGTGAAAAAGTCCAAAAAGCCAAAATTGTATTTAAAAAAATGCCTGCACGCACAAAACCACCTGAGACAGAAGTTGGAAAAGTGTTTTATTGTGTTTGTGTGACATGGAATCAACTCAAACTAGCCATTCCATTGATTTTCTCAGTCCTGCTTTCTCCAGGAGACTGATGTTTCCAGTCTTGCCTAATTTTACCAGGAAGGCTTCAATTTCCGAGGATTCCTCAATGTTTAGGAGAAGAATAAAATCATTGAGTCCCCTCTTTATTTAATGTAATTTTACAGCTGATTTTAACAGACAGGAGAGGCTGAAATTCCAACAGGAATTAGCACAACTTCCATTAATTTTGGTTGATCCTCTTGGGGTCATAAAGACCGCTGGGCTGGAAAAAAATGATTCCATGATCTGATTTTGCTGTGTTTGAGCCAGATACAAACAGAAGAAGGAGCTGGAGAACAAATTGGCCTCCATGAGCAGCTCCGTGGAGAGCGGGACAGCGGATGAGGATCAGATCCGGGAATTTTACACCCTCCAGATCCAGAAATGGATTGGCACCAGCCTGGAGGAGATTGAGAGCATTAACCAGGAGCTGGTGATCCTGGGGAGCAGAGATGCAGCCAGGCAGGTGAGGGAGCTCTCCTGGGATGCAGATGCTGTGGGATGGGCATGAGGGGATGAATCCCAGAGGAATTCAGTGACAGAGTTTTATTCAGTGACTTCCCAGTTGGAATTGAGCTCAATCACAGCATGAGCTGATGGAGTTTTCTTCATTCTGAATTCTGAGTTTTGGGTTGGGCTCTGCTGCCACGCCTTCCCCACAATCCCAGCCTGTGGAATGCTGGAGCTTGGAATATCGGAGCTGAACTGGGCTGTGCAAAGGCTTTTCTGGAGATACCTAATTTTGAAGAACAATTGGATTTAGAAATTAAAGTAAGACATGGTTTCTGTCAAGCCTTCACACCTGTTCTGCAGTGTGTCCAGGTGTTATCAGCCCCCTTGGAATGACAGAACATTCCCACAGACCTGCAATCCCTGTGCAGAGTGTTGTGTCCAGGATTTCTGTGACCTGGGATGTCTGCTGGGAACAGCAGCTCCTGATGTGCTGGCACAGCCTCCTGGCTGGGCTGGTTTGGGGGGGGTCATTTTTTGGCATTGCAGGACTCAGCTCCTCCAAGGTGTCCTGGGGATGCCATGGAATGATGGGCTCAGAATGTTCCACTGGAACAATAAACAACATTTCCTGCTCTGCTCTGAGCTCAGTCTTGGCAGCTCTGCTTTGACCCCAACAGGTGACACAGAAACACAGGAAGTGATTCCTGTACAGGCACAGTTGCAATTCCTGATATAAACCAAATTCAGGCCTGGATTCTCCATCCTTGGGTGTTGCTCTGACAGCTGAGGTGTTTCTCCTCTCCAAAACCTTTAATAACTTCAGGATGGGAAGCAGAGGGGGAATTCTCATCCCCTCAATTCCCTGGTGACTGTTGTTTGCATCCCCAGGCTCCAGCAGGTCCCCGTGGCCCTTTCCGGCCAGCCAGAACTCTGGTGAAACCTTTCATCCTCACCCGGGATGCTGCACAGGCCAGGTATGGATTGGGATGATCCAACCACACTTTGGGGCAGTGTTCTCCTGTCAAACCTAAAATATCCCATCAAGTACAGAAATCCAGGTGGTACCTTCGTGTCTGCACTTGAGTTTGTGGCACCCTGAAATCTGTGCAGGAATTTCAGCACCTAATGCACAGAATGGGATAGAAACCAGTTTTTCTGTCATGCCTGGGACATAATTTATGCTGAGCTTTCCATGTATCTGCTTCAGTTTCCAGGGGTGTCCTGGGGCCACCTTCCCCTCTTCCAGGTTGCTCCAAGCCCTGTCCAGCCTGGCCTTGGACACTTCCAGGGATCCAGGGGCAGTCACAGCTTCTCTGGGCCCCCTGTGCCAGGGCCTCCCCACCCTCACAGGGGAGAATTCCTTCCCAATATCCCATCTAACCCTGCCCTCTGGCAGTGGGAAGCCATTTTCTGTGTCCTGCCACTCCAGGCCCTCTCCATCTTTCCCTTGGACATGGGAAGGCCACACTGGGTCACCCCAAAGCCTTCCTCAAGCCTGCCTTGGTGACATCCTTTTATCCTTAGCTGAGATGGGATCATGGAATAGCCCTGTGCCCCTTGCCTGTGTTCCTGCTCATTCCAGGGGATCTCATTGCCTGGTTTTGGCTGGTTTGTCCCACTGCAGGGTGTTTGGAGCTGGCTATCCCGGGCTGCCCACCATGACTGTGGATGACTGGTACGAGCAGTGCCAGAGGCAGGGAATTGTGTCCACCCCACAGAGGGTTCCAGGTATGGAATGGAAATGGAAACAGGGGATTTGGGAAGCCTCTTGAGGGGATGGGTGAACAGGGATGTGTGCAGGGTATGGAACACCCCAGACTATGGAAGAATCCAAGCTTTATTAGGAAAACAACTGTCTTAGACTGTGCTTGGCCTGTCCAAGGCCAGGTTGGACAAGGCTTGGAACAACCTGAGATAGCAGAAGGTGTCCTTGGTGGCACTGGATGGGCTTTAAGATCCCTTCCAACCCAGCCCATTCCAAAGTTCTCACTCCTGCTGTCTGGCAAGCCCAGCTCCCAGGAGGGCTTTGGAGAACCTGGATCTTCTCCCTGTTCCTCTCCTCCAGCAGGTGCAAGTGATGAGGAGTTGCAGAAGCAGCAGCAGGAGACGGAGGAGGATGATGAGGAAGCTCTTCAGAAAGCTCGGGACTGGGATGACTGGAAGGACACACACCCTTGGGGCTATGGCAATAGGCACAACATGGGCTGATGCTCTGGCTGCCAGCAGGGCCTGGAGATCCTGGGAGAACAGTCTGGAGAGGGAGGAGCGAATACAGTGTACATAGGTGGAGCATCCAGGAATTCCCTGGGTGGGCAGGATGGCAGGAAGACACGTGACACCTTCGCATTCCATGTCAGACTGGGGGCACTGGTCGTGCTGGGGGAGCCCCAGAGCTCGGAGGGGCAGCTCCATGAGGATCAGGCTCCCTCCGCCCTCCCAGGTAGAGGCAGCCTCCAAGGGGAGCTCCATGGATTTGGAAACTGCTCTTTGTATTGTGGGTGGATATATTTTTTTTTCCTCTCTATTTTAAGCAAAATAAACTCTTTGTGCTGCCTGGTTCTTGCTGTGAAATTCTCTTGCTCTTCATTCCAAGTTTTTCCAGGGGGTGGACCCTGGATGCTCTCATGGAGCCCACAAGGGACAGAACTGGGACAAATGGTGCCATATTCCAAGACAAAGTAGTCGGTGTGCTTTGAAACCCTCTAGAACATTCCCTGGAAGGGGAAAAACTCTCTGAATCCCTCTGGCACCATTCCTGAATGAGGGAGAAGAGGACACACCTGGCACTGAGCTGGCACAGAGCAGGTGTGTGCAGAAAGGTGAGGAATCAGCTGGAAGCTCTGGAAGTGCCCAGTGAGGGCTGGTAGCTGTGGATGGACTTTTTCCAAACCTGGTAGAATACTGGGATGGAAAAGCAAAGCATGGCTGGCACTTTGTGTCACCTGGAGTAGTGTCACTTGCACGATGCTTCCTTACCCTAGGACAGTGGGATTCTGTAGAAATTTGGTGGTTTTCCTTCTTATTAGCAGGATTTGGTCACAGCTGGGCTGCAGGAGTTGGGACGTTTTCCAAGTAGCAATCCCTGTCCTCAGAACTGATCCACACCCAGGAAGCCTGCAGGGACTGTGGTCCTTTCTCCCAGGTACTGAGTCCCTACAATTCACAGGAGGGGGTTGTGGGTTCCAAATCTCCCAGGAAACGTTTCTAACTTTCCCACCACAATCCTGCAGGTGTGTTTATCCCTTTTCTACACTGATGTTAGCCAGCACTTCCTAAGAGTGCCTCTGGACAGCTGGATCCTGAGGAGTAGCTTCAGGAATTTATTCCCCATGGATTCACAGTGTTCCTTGGGCTGTAGGCCTGAGGCCCCACCTCAGTGCTGACTCCCTGCTGCTCCTATTTCCCTTTCTTGTAATTTTTCCCCTCAAACCTCTCCTGACAGCGCTCCAGGCTTTCTGGGCAGGAGACAGAGTGCCCATCCCGGGGCTGGGAGTGGCAGGAATGGTCTGGCGGCTGTGGAGCTTCAGGATGATATTTTTGGGTGGCTCTGGGGCTGTCACATGGCAGTGTTTGTGACATTCCTGCAGTGTGGATGGTACCATTCCCAGGGGAATGTAGCAGAACCATTCCCAGAGGAATTCAGCCTCTGTCATCACCAGCAACTGGGACTTCCCAAAGAGCAGCAATCTCCCAGCATGGCCACAGCACCTCATCCTTTGTGTGACCCTTCCAGGGACTACCAGTTCCTCTCCGTGCTCCTAATCCCAGCTGGAGCAGGTCCCCTCCCCTCAGCAGGGCTGGTGTCCCTCTGGTCACCTAGTTAAAGCCTTTGGACACACAACCTGGTGCCCTCTGATTGCCAAACTCAGCTTTCCACCCACGGCACCACAGAGCTCCTGCCACCATGAAAACCATCATGGCAGCCTGCTCCCAGAATCTCAATGGTAATAGATTCCCAAAACAGGTTGGGATGGTTCCTGGTTCTCCAGCAACACAAGGAGCTGGTGGTTGTCTCTGCTTGCTTGGGAGTGCTGAGGAGAAAGGGGGTGTTGGGAGCAAGTTGAGGATAACTCCACAGGAAAACGCACAGTTGCTCCACAGGGATGAAATTTTGGATGACATTTGGGAATGTTACACGCAAGATGCTCCTGCAAATTCCAAATGTTGGGTTTGCAGAGGCTCCTGTTGCTGTGGGTGGGGCTGACAGCAGAGCCCTAGGGGGGTTCTCTGTCTGTGGTGTGGACATTCATGGGACTTTTGGAATAGGAGCTAGGAAAAGGATGTTAAAGAGCAACTTTGGTGGGCATGAGTTTGCTGGGAAGACCTCTGTGTCTTCCCTGAGAAAAAGAAGGGACTGGGTTCTGCAGGTGGTTGGGTTTTTGGGGATATGTGGTGGGTGGAAGGGTTCACTCAGAGCCCAGCATGCTGCATGGGAGAAAAGGACAAGAATTCCCCACTGGAAAAATCCCCCATGGGCCAGAAATTGCTCCAGTGTTTAATTTATTTCACTTGTTCTGTTCCTGGTTTGGATTGAGCTGGGAAGAACTGAACCTCCACCAGCTTCCTGAACCAGGGGTTGGTGGTTCTCCTCTGACCCAGGGGTCCCTGGCTTGGGGAGCTGCAGGGACAGGGCTGCTCCTGTGTCCCCCTGATAGTCTCTCTGGCCAACATGCAGATTTGGGGTTGTTTTCCCAAGAAAGCGAGGCTTTTGTGACACTGGAGTGGCTCTCTGGGGTGGTCTCAGCGTGGGGACCTTTGGCCAGGAGCGCTTCACTGGCAGGGCTGGCACCTCAGGCCCGTTTTGGGGAGCAGGGAAAGTATCACCCTGTTTTTTCTGAGTTTTTTAAAGCCTTTTGATTGTTCATAAGATGGAGTCAGTCTTTTTAGCTTCTGTCCAATATTAGGAACAGGTTTTGCCTTTTCTCACACATGTAACATAAACAAATCCTTTGTTTTTCATTCTCTATCCTTTGTTTGCATATTTCTAACCTGAAAACAATTGTAACTGACAGTTGGTCTGGCCATTCGGCTGGGAGGTGATAACTCCAGAAGCCAATCCACAGCCAGACCCACAAATGTATAAAAAGTAAGAAATAAACAGGCAGAGGGGCTCTTGGCCTTGGCTCAGCCTTGGGCTCTCTCGGAGGAACATCTCTGTCCTGCAAATCTCTCGTCTCTGTGTGGTTGCTTTGCGTGTCGCGATCACAAGTGGTGACCCTTCAACGTGTGAGAGAAGCAGTCTGGTGAGGTTTTCCTTTCCCTCTTTCTCTGTTGTGTGCCTGCCATGAAGGACGCTCTGGTATTGGAGCTTTGGGGGGACCTCTTGGAGCGGAAACACACTCAGGTCTCCCGGGAGGGGCTTCAGTGTCTGTTTGCGTGGGGCAGAGAGTGTGGGTTCTTTCCCATGCCAGATGCTGTGCTCAGTCGGGAGGTGTGGTTCCTCCTGAGGGAACGTCTGATGGAGGCCCTTGAAATAGAATATGATGAGGAGGTTGCACGCTTGTTGCTGCAGTGGAAGTCATTTGAGAGGGCTGTGTTGAGGCTGACCCCCGCCCCAGCTCGCAGACCTCGCGGGCTGCCTCCCCCAGTTCGAAGCTGGACAGGGAGCTGGAGAGTGGTGGGGTTGTTATATCAGACCCAGAAGTATTGTCTGAGCCCGAACTTCAGCTCCCTTGTGAGACGGACTCTCCCCCTCCCTCCCCAGTCGCTGCGCCGGGTGGTCTTTCCCTCTC
>JANEHK010000161.1:131262-149646 GCA_025960845.1 Tachycineta bicolor | reverse complement strand
GGGGGGGGGCGGCCCAGGGGCGCGGCCCCCACTGTCGTTTGACTGGGATTCGGTCACTGTGCATTGTCCGTGCTGCAGCATGTCCGTCACCTATCCGATGGAGTCGGGTGAAGCGGAGCACCCCGCCCTGCCACCCGGGCCGGGCCCGGTGGGGGCTGCGTTGGCCGCTTCTGTCCCCGTGCCGCCTGCTGAGGGGGTGTGGGGCGGGGGCGCAGCCGGAGGCAAGGTCCCAGTCAGTCCTTCGATGGACACCGCCCCCATGGGCGGGCTGACAGCTCCACCCCACTCGGGGGTGGCGGTGCCTGCAGGCCTCCACCTCCCCACAGGGACTCTTCCCAGGGAGGTCCCGGACACTCTGCTCCCCGCGCCAGCCCCGCGGGCTGCGGCTAGGAGCGGTGCTCGCGGGGTGGGGAGAGACTCTGGCACGGCCAGCTGTGATGGGCTGCCGGTGGGGACCGGCGCGACCCCGGCAGTGGCCGAGGTGCTGTCGCAGTCTCCGCCTCAATACAGCCCGAGCTTCCCAGCTACGCCGGGATGTGTGCCTGCCGCGGAGCCCTTTGACCGGTCTCCGGCGGCCGGTGCCACGGCGGTGCTGGCGGGCTCCAGTCCCGCTGAGGATGCGGTGGGCCCGGCACCAGCGGCTGGTCCGGCCCCACCTCTGCTTCCCGCTGCGAGCGTTGTGGCGGCTGTGGGCACCGGGGTGTTTAAGTTCAGCGCGAGTAGGGACACAGCCTGAATGCGGCCGATCTTTGACAAGAACAAAGGGCCCTGCACTGTTGGCTCTTCCTCCACAGCCTGGTGGACACTCCCCCCCGTCAGGTGACCATACGCCCGAAAGATCGCGGGCGATTCTGGGGGGAGGTGAAAGCTAAGGTTGAAGGACTGAACGATGGTGCTGATGCTGGTGCTGGACCTGCAATGTCTGGTGTTCAGCCGGTCCCCAGCCGAGTGCCTGCCTCTGACCCTGTGGGGCCCACAGGACAGGATATGGCAGCTGCTGCTGCTTCGTCTGAGGGTCTTCAGGCCTTCCCTGTCCTTCAGGGTGCTACTCACAACACCTATCAACCCTTGGCTTGGCAGGCTTTGACAGAACTGTGTGATGCAGTCGGGAAGTATGGTCTGGGCTCAGCCGAGGTGATGCAGGTTCTCCGTTATTTTAATGCCAGTCTTTTGATGCCCTTTGACATTTGGAGCTTGGCTGGAGCCCTTCTCCCACCGGTTGAATATGACTTCTTTGAGCATAAATGGACTCAGTTGGCAGTCAGAGCAGTGGAACGGAATACGACACTGAGTCCAGGGGATCCTAGGCGTATCGTTAATACCAATATGCTACTGGGAACAGGCAATTATGCCAGGGATGATGGGCAGACTGGTTTTGAGCCCTTGGTCCAGGAGCAGTGCCAGCAGACAGGCATGGCAGCCCTGGTTCAGACCTTACAGCTGGCTACTCCACAGCAGTCCTTTGCAACGATCGTCCAGGGAGTTGATGAGCCCTTCCTGTGCTTTTCAGGATGGCTGACTGCTGTGGTTGAGAAGCAGGTGAGTGATCCTGCGGCAAGGAAGCTCATGCTTCAGTCCCTTGCTCGAAGCAACTGCAATGCAGTTTGCAAGAGAATAATTGAGGCACTTCCTGGGGAACCATCCATGTCGGAGATGGTTGAGGCCTGTGCGAGGGTAACCCCTTCCAGCCAACAGATGGTTGCTGTAGCTACGGCTGTACAGCCAGCCATGACTACGGTTGTCCAACCAACGGTGGCTACGACTGTCCAACAGGCCGTGCCTACAGCTGTGCAGCCAAGCTGTGGCTACAATTGTTCAACAGACAGTGACTACAGCGGTCCAGCCAGCCGTGCCTACAGCCGTGCAGCCGGCTGTGGCTGCTGCTGTGCAGCCTGCCTGGATCGTTCCCCAGGGGGTGCACCAGCAGCAATGGGGTGCTTGGGCCAGGAAGAAACAGGGCAGAAAGGCACAGAAGCCTACAGCTGTCTTGTTTCATTGTGCACGATGTGGAAGGCCGAATCACACTGCAGACGCGTGTAAGGCAACGGTGCATGTGAATGGTCATTCAGTGGTCAGTTCAGGAAACGCAACGTGGAGCGTGAAGGCGAGACGCGTGCCGACACAAATGTCTCTGCCTCAGCCCCAACCAATGGAGATCTGCTGAGCAGGCTTGCAGCCAGCACCCGCGGTTCAGAGTGTGTTGATGTCTGCACAGCCGAGTCTGTCGTGATTGATTCGGATACACTTTCAATGGGTCCAAAGGGCATGGCTATGCCAGTGACATATGATGCACAGGATGCAAACCCAAGATAGGAGAAGTTAGATCGTGAAGTCGTCAGAGATCTGATGAAAGCCGTTCGTGACAATGGATTGGGGTCTCCATACTTCAAACAACTTTTAAAAAGGACATTTAATATATATGATTCAACACCATATGACCTCCAATCTCTTGCTTCAATGATCCTGAGTGACGCACAATTCATCGTTTGGGAAGCAAAATAGAGAAATATTTTAAATGATTACAGAATCAAATACCAAGGAGGAGCAAATGCAGGCTTCACGGTGGCACAATTGGCCGGTGATCCACCACTTGACAGTGCAGCTCGTCAAGCCAGGTTTCTTCCTCGAGACGTGTTGACAGACATCAAAGATGCAGCCAGAAAGGCAATAGTGCAAGTTTCACCAGCAGGAGTCACAGAAAGTATTTTTACAGAAGTGAAGCAAAGTCCTTCAGAACCTTTCAGTTCATTCATCGATCGTCTCACACAAGCAGTGGACAGGCAAGTTACAGATGAAGCAGTGAAGTCACATTTGATTCAGTGTCTTGCATTTGCAAATGCCAACCCAAAATGCAAGCGCGTCATCAGTGCAATGCCAGGCCAACCCACCATGGCAGAAATTCTAGAGGCATGCAGCAAGGTGGGGACACCACAGCACATTGCAGCAATTTTGGGAGATCAAGTGGAAAAAGCTGTCAAAGACACATTTGCAAATTTTCAACAAAAACAGTGTTTCAAGTGTGGCAGATCAGGGCATTTCAAAAAGGATTGCCCACAAGTTACAAACAATGCAAATTCAACAGATCATTGTCCGACATGCGGGAGAGGGAATTATCACCCTGCAAAAAACAATGCAAGTAGAAAAACTCAGTCAGGAAACTCCAGAAAGAGCGCGAATCATCAACACGCAACGACACAAGTGATGGCAATGACTCAAGAGCAAGATCTGCAAGGGGGACAATCATTGGAGAACAACAATCCAGCACCCTCAGCAGGACAATTTGTAAGATCCCCAGTGATCCAGAGTTACTCCCACCAGGGGTGCAATGTGACTTGGCAGCTTCCAAAGTGATGTTTTTTAGATGACAATTATGCAGTGATACCCACTGGTGTCACTGGATCCTCGTGGAAGAGACAGGACTTTCTAATTATAGGTAAGGACAGAAGCAGTGTTTTGGGACTTGTTATTTACCCTTCTGTCATTTCAGCAGGTCGAAATGATGAGTTGACAGTTTTAGCAAAGCCTCATCAGCCACCATTGATCATTCCTCCAAACACCTCGATTGCCAGGGCAATTGCATTGCCACCCCATGCAGCAGAACAAGTCTTGCCAGCACTCCGAGAACAAGATCCTCCTTCAGGTGAGCACATGGAGGTTCATGCCTCCTAGGTGAAACACGTAGGCCGAGACAGACCAATTCTCGTCTGTGAATTGACCCAGGGTGACAAGACAATCGCAGTCAAAGGGATGCTTAACATGGGGTTTGACGTCATGGTAATTTCATATCTTTTTTGGCCCAAGAATTGGAACTTAATTGCTCCCTTGAGTCCTCTTTCAGGCATAGGGGGGAACACCTTATGTCTGCAGAGTGAAGATGCGGTTGTTGTCTTGGGGCCAGGAGGTAAGACTGCAATCATTCGCCCATTTGTTGTGCAAAGACCCATCACAGTGTGGGGAAGGGACATTTTAGTGCAATAGGGCGTGAAATTAGAAGTGGATTTTTAGTAAGGGCCACTGTAGCACTCACCACTTTGACCTAAAAAACAGACAGTCCTGTCTGGGTGGATCAGTAGCCCCTTGAAAGAAAAAAATTGAGTGCTCTCAAAAATTTGGTCAGGGAACAATTGGAAAAGGGACACATTGTACCAACAAACAGTCCCTGGAATTCCCCAGTGTTTGTCATTTGCAAAAAAAGCCTCTAGATCATAGAGATTGCTTCATGATCTCAAAAAAATCAATGAAGTCATTAAGGAAATGGGACCGCTTCAGCTGGGGCTTCCATCTCTCTCAGTGATTCCGAGAGATTGGCCACTTGTGATCATTGATCTCAAAGACTGTTTTTTCAACATTCCACTTCATCCAGATGATGCTCCTCGATTTGCCTTTTCCATCCCAAGTGTCAACAGGGAGGAGCCTCTGCAGAGATACCATTGGGTTCTTCTTCCTCAAGGACTCCAGAACTCGCCAACCATCTGCCAATGGTTTGTTGCACGGGCACTGTCTCCAGCTCGAAAGAAACATCCAGGAGCAAAAATCATTCATTATATGGATGATCTGCTCATTGCAGCACCGACACAACAAGAATTGCAGAGAGCTCGTGACTGTGGGATCACAGAGGTGCAACATGCAGGTTTGGAAATTTCAACTTCAAAAATTCAGGAAATTGCACCTTAGAAATACTTGATATAGAAAATCACTGAACAAACAGTGAAAACAAAGAAAAATGAAATTAAAGCAGAAGTTAACAACTTACAGGATTTGCAAAAACTTTTGGGGAAGATCAACTGGATGAGATCCATCTTAGAGATCACAAATGATGAACTTGCGCCGTTATTCAATCTCTTGAAAGGGGACAGTAACATAAAATCTCCCAAGAGCCTCACCCCTGAGGCTCGGGAGGCCCTTGAGAAAATTGCTGGAGCCCTCCAGCAGAGACAAGCACATCGCTTTGTAACATCTTTGCCTTTTTTTCTTGCAGTGTTGGGGGAAAAAATACAGTTGTATGGGTTGATTTTACAGTGGGATTCTGTCGGGGGCTTCCCCAACATTCAGGTGGTTTCAGGATCTTTTTCCCCCTGCACAGCTCCGTGCCAAGCCGAAGGAAGAGACAGAGTCTTCGGGTTTAGTTTTTTCAAAGTTGCATTTTTCGTTTATTGTTTCTTATCTTACAAATTCTCACAGTCCAACACGATGTTTGCAGGTGCATGGACTTCTCACGTCTCCCCCCGAGCTGGGCTGTCCTTAATCTTTTATACTAATTACTACGTGTTCGTTATTTACTATTTTTTACCAATGTCTATCACTATTACTAAAAAGGTCACCTATACACTGACCCAATCCTTACTAACTACTTTGTGCCAACGTCACTGCAGAAATGGAGTGAGGGAAGGAGAAGGAAGAAGAAGGAGACAACGCCCCAGATTTTCCATTTTGTCCCCATTCACTCCAATGCTATGAACCTAAAATTACTATTTTTTCACTCTGTGACAAACTAAACTACTATTTTTCACACGCCTGTGGCCTGCAAATCCTCTCTCAGTTTAGGAAGTTTTTCCCATGGACTGAGATCTAAGCCAGTGTCTCTCTGAGCTCTGGGCTGGGGTCCCAGACCCCCCTGCCCAGGTCCCTGACTCTCCAGGGCAGCCAAAGGGATGCCCTGGACTCCAACACCAGTGGATGAGCCTAAGGAGTGGACAATTGCATCTGAACCGGGTGATACAAAACTGACTCTTAAACGGGGACTGGGTGGTAATGAAATGGGAAGACCCAAATAGTCCAAGAAACATACCCAAGATCACACCTAATTGGGAGATAAGGCCAAGCTTATATCAGTGGTTTCAAGTACTGCCTGGACAAGTTTTGAGATGCCTCAGATGCCCTCCCTGGGGAGGAATACTTCCACTCCAAACAGGAGGATCAGGACTGTTTTGGACAAAGAACTCTTGTATTCACACCTTAGCCTGTGATTTATGCAAGGAGGAAGAGGAATTGCAACTTCCACCAGTGCCAGACCAAATACCCTATTTGATCCACCCAAATACCAGACATGCTAGCTGGGTTAAATGTAAATGTTTAAATTGTGGGAAGAATTGGTATTGTAGTTCACACAAGTGACGCTCTCGTTGCAGGAAGTGTCAAGGGCCAAATCGATCTCCTATCCAAGTAGAATTCGAAGAAACTGAAATAATAACTTTGTTTTGTGGATGGGAATTATTAGTGCCTGTTGAATGGGAGATACCGGAAGAACAGTGGGAAACGACAGTTAAGGAGTGTCAAAAATGATTTGTCTGGAAATTAGCTAAGAGGAAGTCACAAAGGAATAGAGGGCAAGACCAGATTGGCCTCTGTATTCGCCACCAAGAAGATCAAATACACCTGCTGTGGGTTGCAACCCCATAGGCATGGGAGGTGGGAGTATAAGCCATACTGGACCTCTGTTACTCCTTTTTCTGTCACTCAAATTTTGTCTTCTCCCTTTTGGGATATTGACAAGGCCATGCTATAGGTGTTACCAAAAGCTGTACATGGAAAGACACCGAGGTTCCTTTTTCATTTCTCACACTCATGTCAACAGCCACTGTTATAACCCATCCAAATTAGGCAATTGCATACATAAAGGGAAGAAGTACTGGATTGCAGAGAACTTAGGAACTAGTGGTAGCAGGATGGGAAGTTGTCGGGGGCTGTTTTCCCAACATTCAGGTGGTTTCAGGGTCTTTCTCACCCCTGCACAGCTCCGCTCCAAGCCGAAGGAAGAGACGGAGTCTTCAGGTTTAGATTTTTCAAGGTTGCATTTTTTGTTTATTGTTTTTTATCTTACAAATTTTTCACAGTCCAGCACGATGTTTGCAGGTGCATGGATTTCTCGCGTCTCCCCCCGAGCTGGGCTGTCCTTAATCTTTTATACTAATTACTACGTGTTCGTTATTTACTGTTTCTTACCAATGTCTATCACTATTACTAAAAAGGTCACCTATACACTGACCCAATCCTTACTAACTACTTTGTGCCAACGTCACTGCAGAAATGGAGTGAGGGAAGGAGAAGGAAGAAGAAGGAGACAACGCCCCAGATTCTCCATTTTGTCCCCATTCACTCCAATGCTGTGAATCTAAAATTACTATTTTTTCACTCTGTGACAAACTAAACTACTATTTTTCACACGCCTGTGGCTTGCAAACCCTCTCTCAGTTTAGGAAGTTTTTCCCATGGACTGAGATCAAAGCCAGTGTCTCTCTGAGCTCTGGGCTGGGGTCCCAGACCCCCCTGCCCAGGTCCCTGACTCTCCAGGGCAGCCAAAGGGATGCCCTGGACTCCAACAGGAAGTCAGTGCCCAAAAGAGGAGAGATGGATTTGTTTTACCTACATTACTGGGCAAAAAGCACTGGATCTAGTAAAAGAGCAGTTGATAAACAAAAAGGCTAAGTCAGTACAACTCCCTAAGCCTGTGCCAATTTCGATCAATGATTTGTATACCAAACTTGAACAGTAATTAGAAAAAGAAATAGATATCTCAAGGATGGGTAAAAATCAGTTTGTAGAATTATGAGAAAGAATAAGTAAGGGACTTATCATAACCAATTGTTGGGTCTGTGGAGGGGCTTTGATGTCAGAAGAATGGCCATGGAAAGGCAGCAGCTTAGGCCCAATTGAGCTTCTAAAATGGAACCAAGCAAGTACAAGTGGAGAAAACAGACCAGAAGGGTGGATTTTAAGCTCAACAGTGATAGGGGAAGAATGTCTCTGGCACACTGGGAAAAGCTTCCTTTATGAAGTAGGTAAAACACCCTGTAAAAGATATAAGGTTAGTAATGGAACTTCTGCATGGTGGGTCCCAGAAGCACCAACCGTGTATTGGACCCAAGGAAAAGCAAAAAAAGTGAATTGTAAGTATGATAACAAAACAAAACTTTTTCAATGTAATGATACAAGTAAAAGTCCTTATTATGGCATCCTGGAAGTTTCCAAATTTTGGGAAAATATAGATCAACAAAAATGTAACTATTGGAAAGCTCCAGACGGCTTATTTTGGATATGTGGGAAAAGGGCATACCCAAAACTCCCCTCCCAGTGGAAAGGGAGCTGCACTCTGAGAATTATAGAGCCAGGATTTTTTTCTTTTACCGGGACCTGATGGGGATCAATTAGGGATATCAGTTTATGAGGATCTAAAGAGAAACAAAAGAGAATTGATTGGAGGATTCCAGAAATGGGGAGATGAATGGCCCCCTAAACGCATACTGGAAACATATAGGCCAGCCACCTGGGCACAAGATGGCAGCTGGGGCTATCGAACCCCAATTTATATGCTAAATCGTATTATAAGACTTCAAGCCGCTGTAGAGATAATAACGAACAAAACTGGTCAGGCAATGGAATTAATATCGAGGCAACAAACCTAAACAAGAGCAGCCGTGTATCAAAATAGGTTGGCTTTAGATTATCTATTAGCTGAAGAAGGGGGTGTCTGTGGAAAGTTCAATACATCAGATTGTTGTTTAAAAATAGATGACAATGGAGATGCCGTCCTGGAAATAGTCAATGATATCAGAAAAATTGCTCACGTACCAGTTCAAAAGTAGGAATCAATGCTAAATACTAGCTGGTGGGATAATGTGCTGGGAGTAGAATGGTGGAAAAAGTTAGCCTTCTTCCTTTTATGCGCTACAGCTGGTCTAATATTTCTTCCTTGTCTGATTCCCTGTTTCATTCGGCTCATCACCAGTGTGGTACAAAGCATGCAATTAGTGAACATGGACCAGAAGTTGCCTACAACAACAACACCACAAAGGATTATGGTGTTAAAGAAACAAAATAATATAGAAGACCCCTTCAAAGAAGCGAGATTGATTTGTGAAAAAAATGAGCGAATAATGAAGGCTAGAAAACAATGAATATTGCTCGAGCCAAATTAAGTATAAAAAGAAAAAGGGAGGATTGTGAAAAGTGCATATTATATGGCTCTACGCAAGATATTTACTATATGTATTATGTTGTATTAATTGTTAATGTTGTATTAATAGTTTGATAGTATGGTAAACGTAGTTTTGTAGTTAAAATGTAGTTTTTATGTACCAACCACAGGAAAACGTAAATCTTTCAGAGAAAAAAGAATTTAGTACTTCCTTATCAGAAGAGACCGAATCCTCCTGCCTCTCTCAGCCTGGTGGACGCCACAGAGATTAAAGGAAAAAAAGTGATACTAACCAGAGACAATTCTTTGTTTGAATGGAATGTATGCATAATGTATGAAATGTATGAATATTCAACAGGCTATTGCTTTTAAGAGATAATCCTTTGTTAACAGGGTCCTTCTCTGAAGCTTTTTGCTCGGGGAGGCACCCAGACGTCTGAAACTGTTTTTATTGTCTCATATTGTCCTATCTCTGAAATTGTTCAATTTTTTTACTCTAATTCTATTTTTATAACCACCTTATTTACTATTAAACTTTTAAAATTTTAAAACAAGTGATTAGCATTTATCACATGTGGGAAGAAAGCATATAGCGAGTTGCCTCAGCAGTGTTAGGAAAATTAATCCACAAACACCAGAGGTTTATGTCCAAAAAGGAGACAGAGGAGTCACTTTGTTTGAATAAAGGGAGAGGCCATGGGGCATTTCCCCTGGGGTCTCTCAGTTTTTCAGAGGACGCAGCCTCCTTTTTATCCTAATTTCTTGGACGCATTTCCCTCTCTCTTTCCCCATTGGCTGAGGTACTTGAGAGGTACAGACTTCCCGAAATGCCTAAGACCTAAGATTCCCCTTTTAATGTATAACCCCCCCCCTCCCTGCTAATTTTTAATTTTTATGGGATTTATGGGGTTTTCCCCATTGTTGCTTTCATCTTTCAATATTCAATTTCATTTACAAAAAACCCTATGGTTTGTTTGTAAAGGCAAGTATCTTCTTTTCCATTCATCAATCAGTAGAATCCTTCCCATTGTTTCTCTTATCTCTCAGTGCTAGTTTTATCTACCAGCAGACCCAGGGCTTGTTTGTAAAGACAAATCTCATTCCTCTCAGCAGTGGAAAGGATCATGCATGTGATATGTGACCATAATTAATTCGTGTTAGGTATTGTGATATGTAATATAAAGTTAATTTGCGTTCGGTCTGAATTAAGCTCTGTAAAACATAAAGTGTATTTGGGGTTAAAAACTGAACTGTAAGAGGGGGACACGAGGGTTGAGAGACAGGGAGGGTCCCTGACGGGAAAAGCCTCAGGACAACCGTTAACTCAGAAAATGGGAGAGATGGTGAGATAGACAGTGTCTCCTCCAGAGATGGACCTGCTAGTGACCCAGTGATTAAGAGAAGATAGATATCTTATCTGTTCTGGCCAAGTTTACCATCTCCAAAACCCTCCCCGGACCAAGCAATCATGACATTGTTTTACTTTGAGAACCTATTCAATTGACCGGAGACCTGAACATGAATACCTAATGAGGCAACGGAAAAGCGGGAGCACTACGGTCACTCTCCACTCTCACTGGAGGACTGTATAAAAAAAACCATCGGCTCGGGACACACTTTGTGAACAGGGTAGATACGGAGCGATAGAGTCTGTTTCTGTGTTCACCCAGTGCCGAAACCCGGGGTTCGACGCTGTTCCTTTTAATTGTGGCTGTTAGAGACTGAATTTAAGTCTCTCAAAAAAATTCTATATTTTGATTTATGGAATTGGGCTTGATCATTTATTACAATGCACAATAGGACTAATCAGACCTGTTTCCTTTACCCTACCTCGGTCAGAGCACAGCTTACTTGGAGCCCCCTTATACGAAACACTGAGCAAGAGGAGAAGGGAGGTAAAAAAAGAAGTTCCCTATTTTTGGTGGGGGTCAGACTTGGGGGGAGGAGGAGTGGCCTGCAGAAAGAATAATAGAATATTATGGTCCTGCAACATGAGCCCAGGATGGAAGTTGGGGGTATAGGACACCGATTTATCTGTTAAACCGATTGATAAGACTGCAGGCAGTGGCGGAGGTTGTTTCTAACCACACCTCTGACGCTCTTGAGCTGCTATCTAAACAACACTCCCAGATGAGGGCCTTTGTATATCAAAACAGAATAGCCCTCGACTATTTATTAGCAGAAGAGGGAGGGGTCTGTGGGAAATTTAATGAATCAGAATGTTGTATAGAGATTGATGACTATGGGGAAACCATCAGAAGCCTAGCAACAGAAATTAAAAGGGTAGCACATGTTCCGGTACAAAAATGGAACTCCATACTCCAAGCCTCCTAGTAGGATCAGCTGTTCGACAGAGCATGGTGGAAGAAGGTAATATTTTTTATATTGTGTTCACTAGCCGGGATCATATTTCTACCCTGCCTGATATCTTGTTTTATTAGGCTGATACATTCTGTAGTGCAAGGCATGCAAAAAGAAGCCATGCCCACAGACCCAGAATGTGCTAGGGGAAAAACTAATCAGGTATCAAAAATAATGAAACTGGGAGAGGAAAACGTACACCATGGAGCAGCAGATGCCTTAGCCAGATTCGAGGAACAGATAAAACGGGAAGGAGAGGCCTACAGATTGTATCAGGGAATTCCAGAGAAAGATTGGGATAATAAGCCTTAAAGTAACTAAAGGTTGAGAAATGAGATAATTAGTATCAAGCACCAGTAAAAACTAGTTGTAGAAGTTACAGAAAGCACGAATTAATATGTTTATGTAGAAGGGGAGGGATTGTTATATGTGTATATGATAATTCATGCAAATAAAATTGTCTTATATATATTTTATGTACTGTTAAAATATACTCTTATAAGCTTTAAAACCCACAAGCCAGAGACTGCAACATAATGTCAAAATCACCTGGACAAAGGAGGGAGGACTTCATTTACAATAAAATAAGTGTGGCCAGCTCAGAGATGGACCATCCATCAAGGTGATCCGAGGAATGCCGGGCGATGAATATGTGATAAATATCTGGAGATTGAGTTAACCAGGGCCATCAGAGAGATACATCTCAATGCCAGATTCCAGGAACACGATCACGGGTGCTCATCATTCTCCGGATATGTTTTGTTCAACTTGCCACAGAGAAAGAACTCCTCATGGATAAGTGTAGTCCGAAACAGAAGAAAAGGGACTCAGCCTCAGGCAAAAAAAAAAAAACATATAAAAAATTCCTCAGACAGGACAGTCGGGGTGGAGCACAGGAGACCATCTGCTGCAGCGGTCAAACCTGTGTCTCACCCAGGGCCGACACCCGGGCTCGGCACTGACTTTTTTTCTTTTTTGATAGTGTTTTTTTTTTGTAGTTGCTCTCTAAAATTCTATTTGGACCTTTTTTTTAATAAATTTCCTTCAATTAATAAATTGGAGCGTTTCTCATTTATAACAATCCTGCCGTGGTGTACGGCGAGGACAGGCCATGCTGGTGGCACCCAGGGGTCCGACCTCACCCGACAGACTCGCCGTCCCTCACAGACGCCGTGCGGGACTCCCGTGGCTCTTGTGGGGTGCTGTGGGTAGCGAGCTGAGCTTTTGGGCTTCCCCCAGTGGGTCACACCAGCCCCCTGCCCGCCACGCTGCTCATCGGGGCGGCAGCTCGGGGTCACGCAGTGCCCACCGCCATGCCCTCGGTTCCCGTCTCCTGGGCCGCCCCCCCACGCTCGGTGCCGATGCGCTGCTCGCTCGGCACCGCCGCGGCCGCCCTCTTCCTCCTTCTGTGCACCCTGCTCTCCCCAGCCCCGGGAGCGCCTCCTCTCTCCTCCTCCAGCCCCGCTACCGGGGCAAGGCAGCGGCCACGGGGGCTCAGCACGGTGGGGACAGCGGGGACACTCCCGCAGCGCACTCTGCCTCCAGCCGCCCCCTCCGCATCCCCCTCGGGGATGAGGCAAAACACTGGGAGAAGGCGCTGCCAGTGGCGCAGGATGGCAAAAAGCCCCTGAAATATGTTTGGGGCGGTGGGCAGGGCTTGAGCTGCTCACTCCTGGGGAGCTGCTGCCCGAGTTGGGGCCGAGCTCTGCCCTCGGCAGAGAGAGACTGAGCTGCTGCGGGCACCGGGCACCCACAGTAGTTCTCATGTCACCACACCTGTGTGTGCTCTGCCTGCAAGTGGAAGGGAATTTGGGTTCAGGGGCTCCCGGGAAGGGATCGGGAAGGAGGGAGACTTTTCCCAGCGGGACAGGGTTCAGACAGCACCGCAGGTCCTGGGTGCAGCCCCAGCGGTTTTATGTTTTGTGGCCGGGAGGGAGCGGGCCCACAAGCGTGTGGTGGCTTGAGCTGCCAGGGTGATTAGCAGCAATTAATTACAGATGAGCAGTGTGATAAACATAAACTGTTTTTGTTCACTGGAGGTTAAATAACTCAAAATAACAAGAAGTTACTATGTTACTATTTAAGCTTATAGAAAAGCCATGTGCAAGCATGCTCTTGCTCAATCCTTTGTTTTCTGCTCCTTAATCAGCTTTAAGTTTCAGGAACTCAAGCTTCGTTACCATATCAGAAAGAAGGCACTAAGGGATACTAGAGAATGATTACCACTCTTCATCTCTGCGATCATCGGGAGGCAGAAAAAGACCCTCTAGCAGCACGCCGCACATGCGCAGAATACTACAGGAAGAACACGTCAATCGGAGGAAAAAGCAAGATAAAAAGAAGGACTAAGAACTTTCCCGTGCGGCAGTTGGTGAAGCAGAGACTTCCCTGTCGCCCAGCGCTGTATTTGCCTTTGCCTTGCTTGCTGCAATCTAATAAATTCCTATTGGAACTTTTCTTTGGGTCCATAGTCTATTACAATTTGGTGCTGTGACTCGGATGCAACCTGCATGATAGGACTTTTGGTTCTGCCTGGGGGGCACCCCGCTGATCAGTCGGCGGCCCTGGTAGACCTGATTCCTGTCTCGATTGCACCGACGAACCTAAATTCAAGGCATTAGGCAAAGGAAGCCGGCAGACCCTATAAACTTTGTGCACAAAGGTCCGGACGAAGACGCAAGACGCGTGAGTATCTGTGTGGAAGAATCCGTTCGGTCTGGGTCGGGTATCCTGGAGTGCTGTGAGTGTGTGTGTGTCTGAGAGGAGAACCGGCAGCTCGGATTCTCCTGGCGAGTGCGGACCCTCAGTAGTGCGGTTCTCATTGCCTGAGAGGGCGTGAGCCACGAACAAGGGGAAGTGAGTGACTTCTGCACCACGCTTGTGTGAGGGCACTCCAGAAGATGGGACAGGGGAAGAGCAGGCCCTCTACTCCCATAAAACTTCCCCCGGTGCCTAGAGATAGCCCACTGGGGTTCATATTAGACAATTGGAAACATTACCCTAACACAGGGGCTAAAGATAAGGCTAAAATGATCCATTATTGTGTGGAAGTATGGGGTGGGAAGGAAATTTCCCGGAATATTTTTTGGCTTATTTTTGGATCATCCGAAGATTGGGTGAGGCAAAAACTCAACTTGTGGGTAAACACTAAAACTCCTTTTAATCAGGAAGAAAGTGAATATGCTAATGTGTGGGTTGCAAGACCTGGGGATGAGGTGCTCCTGTTTTCCCTCAAAGAGGGAGGACAGAAGAAAGACAGGAATAAAGAGGAAGAGGCCTTACTGATCCCACCTCCTTACATACCCCCTCAGAACCCCCAGATCCCAAATGCACCTCCAATAGAGCCTCAAGGATCAGGAGATAATCCCGAGCCCCCCGAAGAAGTGCAGGGACTGCAGGGACCCATAACCCGAGGTCGGGCTAGACAGCATAACCTATATCCCCTAAGAGAAATGCCTGTGGGGGGGGGCCAGGGACCTCACCCAGCAATAGGGTTTGTTTCGGTACCTTTGAGTTCTGGGGATGTTCGAGAATTTAAGAGGGAGATGGGGAGCCTCCTAGAAGATCCCTTGGGGGTGGCCGAGAGACTGGACCAATTTTTGGGACCCAGTATTTATACTTGGGGTGAGTTGCAAGCCATATTGAATATTCTCTTCACGGCCGAGGAAAGAAACATGATTAGACGAGCGGGGATGCGAATATGGGATGCACAACATGCACAAGGACCTTTAGCAGACACCAAGTGGCCTTTGCAGGATCCCAATTGGAATCATCAGCAGCAAGATCACAGAACCAATATGCAGGATTTGAGGGGGATAATAGTAGAAGGGATCCGGGAAGCAGTGCCTAGAGGGCAGAACATCAATAAGGCATTTAATGAGAGACAGAAAAAGGAGGAGACACCTACAGATTGGCTAGAATGCTTGAGAAAAAACCTGCAGATGTACTCAGGCTTAGACCCTGAGACACCGTTGGGGCAAGCACTATTAAAAACACAATTTATGGCTAAATCATGGGAAGATATCAGAAAGAAGCTAGAAAAATTAGTTAATTGGCAAGATAGAGACCTGGATGAGCTATTGAGGGAAGCACAGAAGGTATATGTGAGAAGGGGTGAAGAAAGTCACAAGAGACAAGTAAGAATGATGGTGGCAGCAGTAAGGGAAACTAGGAGAATTGATGCCCCTCCCAAAACAAGTCAAGTGGCCCAGAGAAATGGGGGAGGGGTTCCCCAGATAGAAAAAAAAAAAGTAAGCGTATGCTTCTACTGCGGAAATAAAGGACACTTTCGGAGAGACTGCAGGAAGCAGCTGAGGGATGAGAGAGCCTTCAAGGAAGACTAGAGGGGTCAGGGGCTCTATTTGCTGGGGACACGGAAACATCAGGAGCCCTTGATAAAATTAAAAATAGGTCCTCAGCGGCAGGAATTTGAATTTTTAGTGGACACTGGAGCTGAGCGATCGACAGTCCAGGTACTACCAGAGGGATGTAAGATATCAAAGGAAACTGCTCAAGTGGTAGGGGCGAAGGGAGAGCCCTTTGAGGTCTCTGTTATTAAGAATGTACTGGTGGAATCGGGATCCAAAATGGGAATAGGGAACCTTCTGCTGGTACCAGAAGCAGATTATAATTTGTTAGGGAGAGACTTGATTATAGAAATGGGCATTAATATAGAAGTAGTAAATGAGGAAATCAAAATAAAACTCTGTCCCTTGAGGGTAGAGGATGAGGAAAAAATTAACTCAGAAGTGTGGTACACTCCTGATAGGGTAGGAAGGTTGAATATACCCCCCTTCTCGGTAACCATTAAAGATCCAGAGACACCAATAAGGGTCAAAGAGTACCCCATCTCCCCGGAGGGAAAGAATGGGTTGAAGCCCGAGATTGAGAGGCTAATAAGCAAAGGACTCAGAACCATGCATGTCTCCTTTTAATACCCCCATTTTGCCAGTAAAAAAGGCAGACAGATCATACCGGTTAGTGCATGACCTAAGAGAAATAAACAAAAGGACAGTAGCTCGTTTTCCGGTGGTAACCAACCCTCACACCCTGCTAAGCAGACTAAGTCCCGAAAAACAATATTATAGTGTAATTGACCTTAAAGATGCATTCTGGGCATGTCCTCTAGATAAGAAAAGTAGGGATTACTTTGCATTTGAATGGGAAGACCCAGTCACTCATAGGAGACAGCAGCTAAGGTGGACCGTGCTCCCCCAGGGGTTTACGGAATCTCCAAATTTGTTTGGACAAGCTTTAGAACAGATTTTGCAGGAATATCAGACTGGGGAAGGAGTGACCCTTATCCAATATGTAGATGACCTCCTGATTGCTGGAGAAGCAGAGGACAAAGTACGGGCAGAAAGCATTAGATTACTCAACTTCCTGAGTGCCAAAGGGCTCAAAGTATCTAAGGCAAAACTACAATTTGTCGAAGAAAAAGTAAAATATCTTGGGCACTACTTACAGAAGGGAGAAAAGAAAATAGACCCTGAAAGGGTAAAGGGGATACTATCCATACCGCCTCCAAAGAGCAAGAAGCAAATTAGGCAGTTGTTAGGCCTCATGGGGTATTGCCGACAGTGAATTGAGAACTATAGCACCAAGGTTAAGTTTTTGTATGAGAAATTGAGCCAAGGAGGGCTAGTGAAATGGGATGAGAAAGATAACAAACATTTGAAAGCCCTGCAGCATGATTTGGTCAATGCCCCTGTGTTGAGCCTACCCGATCTGAAAAGACCCTTTTATCTATTTGTAAATACAGATAGTGGGATAGCTTATGGGGTACTGACCCAGGAGTGGGCTGGGAAAAAGAAACCTGTTGGGTACTTATCTAAGCTGTTAGACCCTGTAAGCAGGGGTTGGCCTACAAGTTTACAGGCTATAGTGGCCTGCCCCCTGCTTGTAGAGGAGGCTAATAAAATCACTTTCAATGGGGAACTGAGAGTATTATCCCCTCATAATATCCGGGGAATTTTGCAACAAAAAGCAGAAAAGTGGATAACGGATGCCCGACTCTTGAAGTATGTGGGAATCCTATAAGACTCCCCAAAATTAACCCTGGAGGTGACAGCCTTACAAAATCCAGCCCAATTCTTATACGGAAGGCCCAGTGAGGATGAATTGGCCCATGAGTGCTTATCTACCATAGAAGAACAAACCAAAATAAGACCAGACTTGGATGAAGAAGAATTAGAAGAGGGAGATAAGTTGTTTGTAGATGGCTCATCGTGAGTACTTAATGGAAAAAGGGTCTCTGGCTATGCAATAGTTGGGGAAGAAGGACTTGCAGTTATAGAATCAGGCCCTTTAAGTGGATCCTGGACGGCACAGGCCTGTGAACTTTATGCTGTATTACGGGCATTGCAGTTGTTGAAGAATAAATCAGGTACCATCTATACTGACTCAAAATATGCCTATGGGATTATACACACTTTTGGGAAAATATGGGAAGAGCGGGGGTTGATAAACTCCCAGGGAAAAGACCTGGTTCACCAGGATCTAATCAGGAAACTGCTGAAGGCCTTGAGGGGACCTAGGAAAATTGCTGTTGTTCACCTGAAAGGGCATCAAAAAGGACTGGATTTTAAAAGCAGGGGAAATAATGCAGCAGATCAGGAAGCAAAAAGGGCTGCATTACTGACGTTACAATCTACCCCTAAGAAGGACTCGATGGCTGAAAGGAGGAAGTGTGGGACTTGCGGAGGAAATTTGCAAGAACCCCCTTGTGATGTTTGCTGGAGAAACTGGGGAGTTGATGCTATAGGATGTGCATGTAGTAACCCAAGGGCAAAAGATTGCCTCCATCATGAAAAGATCTGGAGAATACATAGTTTCACCACACAGGAAAAAGAAAAGATGGAAAGGATGGGGTTAAGGGAAAACCCAAAAGGGGAATGGCGACTCCCGGAGGATAATAGAACTGTACTGCCTAAATCCGTAGCCATGGACATTATAAGGAGAATACATAGTAAAACACATTGGGGGGCGCAAGCATTAGTAGATCAATTTGCCACTAAGCACATGTGCATTGGGATAGATGACTTGGCAAAGCAAGTAGTGAGGGGGTGTGTTACCTGCCTGAAGGTAAATAGGGCTAATTTAAGAAAATC